>JAHWXV010289063.1:0-40648 GCA_024586415.1 Phrixothrix hirtus | reverse complement strand
ATATATATATATATATATATATATATATGTATATATGTGTGTGTGTGTGTGTGTGTGTGTGTGTGTGTGTGTGTGTGTGTGTGTGTGTGTGTGTGTGTGTATGTGTGTGTGTAAGGGTATGTAACTAAATTCATGCGCTAAATTTTGTGTGCATATTTAAGTAAAAGGAAGGTAAATAATATTTAGATAGTAAATAAATAACGATGCAGTTGATTAGCTAATCTCTTTGTATCTTCGAATAATGAATTTAAAATAATTTTGTTTGAATGAAATTGAATATCTTTATTAAGCCTAAAAAATGCATGCTCTCATATGACGTGCGATGATCTGAATTTCCAATTAGGATGGGATATGACCTAGTTAAATACTTTAAACGCGGCTATGCAAATAGATTTATAAATGGTCAAAGCCTAGCATAATTGGAAATTTAAACAAAATCTTAACAGCTAATAATGTTTCAAATAAAAATTTAAGTGTATACCACTTTATGATCACAGCACACAAGAAAAATCGGATTTTAATGTTACAACTGCTCAAAAAAAATTTATTTTCAACTAGAAACAAGTTTAAGAATGTTATGATAAAGTTTTTTTTTCTTTTTTTGATTTTTTTTATATTTTATGGAGTTTTTTCTCGGTGGCGTGACTTGGCAGTTTCGAATAGTTAGCCGGCTGCAGGCTTGAGGCTAGCCTGAGGGCCTGAGTTTAATTGCTCAATCTTGCTGGAGGAGTGAAAAGGCTTGGGGAAAGCTTGGACATTTTTTTCTCTTGGTGGCATGGCTTGAGAGTTTCGAATAGTTGGTCGGCTGCAAGCTTGAGGCTAGCCTGGAGGCCTGAGTTTAATTAGTACGAAGTCCAGCAAGAATTGTCACAACTGGTGTGGTGGCCACAAATGGTACACCTGCCCTGTTAATAGTTTAAAAATGATACGCTCATCCAAAAATTTATGAGAATTTTGTCTATATGTCTCGAAGTATGTGTTGTTTCGAAATCAGATACACATTAAATAGTAAATACTTAAAGATGGAGGCAACTGTGATAACTACAATAATCAAAATTAATCTTTAATAATCGACTTTCGATGTGTCACTTTGTTTTTAATTTGTTCATTTATGTTGAATATAACGCGCTAGTGAAACAAACGTAGTCAGCTTAGCTATAACTTCTATTTAACGCTGGCCTCATCGTCGCAGTGCTTAGCATCGCTGCCTATATGCCTAATAGATGCTGGTTCAAGCTTCATGAAATCCATACATTTTTTTCTTCAATGGGTAAGTAAAATCGTAGGCTCCTTGTCGATGTAATATTTGGTACATTTAAAGTCCCTACTGAGATAGAACTCTTCCAGATTCTGCAAAATTCAGGTGAGCATGGCGAAATGTTCCTATAGTAGTAGTTGCGAAGGGAAAGCCTTAGATGTAGTAACAAACAAATCTATATTTAATAGTTGGTACTTTTTTAAAAATTTATTACCATATGTTCATATTACGTAAACATATTTCGGTGCGTGCATTCCCAATACGTAAGTAATTTATATTCAGCAAAACTACCCTTACCCCTTATATGTTTTCGCTTATACAAAAAACATTATTTACCCATTCCCCTAGTGTACAAAAATCTGTAAACATTTTTAATCTACTTCGAAAAGAAAGTTTGGTAAATTTTTCGTAAAAATCAATCATGGGTACGAACCTGATATGCTTTACTATGAAATATAATTAAAAACTAAAATACCACTTTGTTTCTGATTACAAAATATCACATTACAGTTACTATTAATGTACTTTTTCGAGTGCTATCACGTTAGTTTTAATAAAAAACAGTCGAACGTGTTTTTTTAAATCATCAAAATTTACTTTTACTAACACTGTTGCTTATTAATTATAAATTATTCATGAGTTAATAATTATAAACCTAGGTTTTAGTTTTACTAGTTATGTATAAAATTAAAGTCTGTTTTTCCTATTTAATTTGTATGAAAAGGTACTGCAAACAAAATACGTTAAATTTGTATAAAATTTATTTACCATTTAGATTTTGAATTATTTTCACAACATTCAAATTATACTCAAAGAATTGAATGCAAGTATTCATCAAAACAATTTGACGCTGTGTTAAGACGGCTTTAAACTATGTGAAACATTTTTAAAAGTAAAATTTATTTAAAAAATGAATAAAAAAACTTGGATTTATTTTAAAAAAATTATAAATTTGCACAATTAACAGATCACTAGAAATTTTAAGCAAGAAAATCAAACTTTTTATTTTAAACAGTAACTAGTGCATCAATACATTTGCGTATATTTAATAATCAGCGTAGAACATTCATTAATTGTGTTATATAATTGACCAGTCATTTCTTATTCAACACAGTAGACTAAATTAAAAGGCAGATATGGACTGAAAATTTTTATTTCAAATACATTTGAAAACTATGCAATTTAGACACACGACTTATAAGCGTTTCTTGTCATTCATGCCAAGATGTATCAGCTGTTAAATTAGACACCTTGCATTTCACCACGTATACAAAATATTTAATGTGTAATTTCACAAATAAAGTTTAGGGTTTTAGGTTTTTTTAAAGACCCACCCCTTTAAATGAATAAGAATTATATGCACAAGAACAATTTTCTAAAATTGGAATGTGTAATAACTGCCATATTACAAGGAAATGACCTAAGTTAAGTTGGAATCACGTTTATGCTAACGTACTTGGGGTTCTTCGGGTATCTCTCGCTAGGCGGGTTTGTTTGAGTTCTTTGTTCGTCAGGTCATAAGTGGGTGTCTTTGATAACACCGATTGTTTTTATGTACCTCTTTAAGCGTCTCCTGTAATTGCATGCTGTAAGATCGAAGAATATGTTTTGATGTCCTGTCGGGTAAAACTACCGGCAAATATTTATCAATATGCAAGTAGCATTTAAGGAGGATGCGTTAAATAAGCCACAGATGTACGAATGGCTTTCATGATTGAAACGGGAAGAAATATTTTCACGTTCAGAGCGGTCTTCAACAAATCGCAATGACGAAAATGTGGAAAGAATTTATCAAATGATCAGTAATGATTGTTAAACAGTCATCGATGATTTAGTGCATAAAATTAGTTTGAGTTGAAGTTCGTACCAACAAATTTGTAGATGAGTTATGTTTCAGCAAAGTTTGCCCTAGATTGCTGACGGAGGGTTAAAAACATAATCATCAAGGGGTGTTGAAAAGTGACCCGGTCTTTTTTTCTCCAGTCATAACGAGTGATGGCACGTAGTATTACATGCATGACTTAGTGGAAGGTTTCAAACTTTCCAAGACCTAAAAAAGCACGACCAATGAGTCGTCAATGAGCAGAAAGCTTATCAAAAGTTTTATTTGCAAAACGTTCAGATTTCTGGCGCAGTGGTGGATGTTTTCTCTAACATGAAAAGGTGCCCGCACATACTGAATTTCGTGTGCAGCAGTTTCGCTCTCCTTATCATAGAACTTTGTGGCCCTTGTTCCCTAGAACCAAATACGCCTTGAAAGGAAAACGCTTTGAAATGTAGAGAAGGTGAAAACAAATTCGCAGATATTACCGGGCATCAAATTTTAGAAATTTCAAAAATTTTTACTTAAGGGCAAAACGTTGGGTTAAGTATATAGCCTTGAACGGAGAGCTCCTTGATATAATCTTAAGTATTTTTCATTCCATCTGCAGTAAATTTCTATTTTTAAAAGTAATTCGTTTTCTGCCCTTTTTTGGCTCTTCTTTTTCTCCTTTTATAGCAAAATTGTATCAAAGTTTTGATGTTGATCGTATCATTTTGAACAGGAAACCGGTTCGTCTTAAGGTATGTGCTGGAGCTGCTGCAGAAGTCAAACATATCTTCGCTTCAGGTACGCTTGTTTAGGCTGTTTATCTAGAAACCTGAGAAAATCTTCGTGTTAAAGTTAGCGCCGTACTCTTCGAATCTATTTGGTAAAATTCAAAATTTGATGATTACATTCAATTCGAAAAATGATTGAGGTATTTATATAAATTCTGAATCAAAAGAATAAAACTTCAGATCAAAGAGGTTTCGCATGAAAATATACTGCGATATATTTTAATGACAAATTGGTGCATTAGAGCAAATGTTTTTCTTAAAATACTGTTCGACATTTGCCAAAGCTTTTGAATGATAGATCTTAGGTGTTATAAGATTTACGGTATGGCTAAAAGCCAATTTCTAAAATAATTTTTGTGACTATAAATCAAAATCTGTGGTTAATAACCCAAGGTTTGGTCGGGAAAAATTTGTTTTCACGTGAACATTGTATAGAATTGAATAATGATTCTACCTGGCATTAAAAGATGAAAACGGTGTAACAAGAAGTAAAACGTTTTTAGACATAAGGGAACATCAGTTAGTGCCAATATGTTTGTTACAAGGGCCCGCAATTATGTTTTACGTTTTCTAGAATAACAAATTAAATTTCTAAATTTTTTGGCAAATTTTATGAACGTGGGATGACGAAACTAACCAGTTGGTTTTGTTCTTGCATACTCCTGTTTGTTCAAGGTACATAACTCAAAAGTCGTAATTTAGTTTACAACAGTTATTCATTATCATGCAGGTGGATGAAAAATGAAACCTCATTATAGATAATGTGTATAACATCGATACAATGTGGCCAGGTTGCGATAGCATACAATATTGAAACATGAGATGTTTTGTCAAAATCTCGTTGCCTTCTTACGTCATACACAACGGTCGAAAAAATAAGAGTAAAACGTGGAAAAGTCAAACAGTCTTAGCGGGGCACTATTTTGTATGCAATAAAATTGGGTTTCAGCAAAGGCGAAGAGAAAATGAATTTTTTAAACAGTGGAAAGATTTTCATGCAACTATTTTGATCAATCCTCCCAGAAACCACCGATTCACGAAAAGCATTTTAAACCCAAATATTGCTGAAAAGCAACAGCGAAGTGGGGAGTGGGAAGTTTTCCCAAAATAACACAGATTTCTTAAATGAAAATCGGCAGCTATATTTGATCAATTAGTCAGTGAGACAACCGTTGAATTTCCTAGGACATCTAGTACAAGGAAAAATTTGTTTTTGTGACTAAGTATTGACGTAAATAAATACAGAATATTTGTGGTGCCTACGCTGATATGCCGGTGGTCTCTTCGACGGTTTACCTACCTCTTGGAACAAATGAAAAGATAGACTTCAAAATAACCACTGTTTGTCTGTACCCGCTCTGTTGAAACCCCCAACAGACCAATTAAATAGTTTTGTTTTTAGAACCTGCTCTAACAAAATACGAAAGTGTGCCGATCGCCAAAAGTGAGGTCATAATTTCATATAGTATCAGCATGTAGGCACATCAAATATTCTCCCACAAATTTTTTATTGTACTGGATGATGTAGAAATTTCAATGGTCGTCTTTTGTGCTTAAAGATAACAATATATTTAGATAAATGGCTGTGCAATTTTAAAAGATGGTGCAACATGGAAAACATTTCTAGGAAAAGTTATTTACGTAAATCGTCAAACAGAGAAGATATGTAGCAATTTTTCGACCTCCGATTTCAATTTTTTGGAAACGTCAAGGGATGACAAAAATTAATTTATAAAACATAGGGCAGAGCAGTGAGTCGGACGATTTTAGCACGGAAAAATGGTTACCTTTATTAATGTAACATATTTCACATAAAAATACAATGTTTACACCCTTTTTTATTATTTAAAAGTAACGTTATGAAGATACCCTCCATTTTTTCTTACAACCTATTAGCCTTGTATGTAGGTTATCCATTACATTGTGGAGCGCGGCATAGAAACTTGAGTTAACTTTTCTCGGAATTTTTATTTCACGTCTTAGATTGCATGAGAAGCTGGGTGTTGGTAAAGGCGTTTTTCCAAATATCCCCAAAGAATCACACGCGATCAGATCGGGCGATTTGTCAAAGCTAGATAGTATTTCCGTCTTTCGAGATGATGTGCAGCTGATTTGTTGCACCCTCTTCTTGGAACAACTGTCTTCATTAACAGAATGATGAACTAGGACAGTTTGATAACATGTAAACATAGCGGTGCGTATTTACCTTAACAAGATTACGGCCTAATCTCGAAAATCTTATCTGTTGAGATAACTTGAATGACGAAAATGAGTTTAATTGTTGAACAAAAGATATTTATAATGTCTCGATTCTTGTTCATCGTGTTCAATAATTATTGACGCTTAATCGCGTTCGTTGGAGTATATGAACTTTTAACTAGGCAGGGAATAGAAACGTGAAATGATACCGCGTGCTATCTTATGAATAGGATTTCTTAAAACATCTTCCAATATGGCAACATTTTGTGGCGTACGTACATGTTTTATATTGCTACCTCTTGTTTTCAAAGTCGAACCCTGTGTTTATGTAGCGTGAACGGAAAACAAAAGGATTTCGAAATACACTCTATGAATGTATATTATACAGAGTCCTCCAAAAGTCTGGAACCGGTCAATTATCTCTGTTATTACTAGATATAAAAATTTAAAATTTTATACCAGTCAGTGGCTATAAAACATCCATTTCATATTTTCCCGGAAATAATTTTAAATTGGGCACCCTATATATTTTTACATTTTAAGATAGAGAAGGTTTTTCTGGTTATAAAAAGATAAGACACTATAACATTATTTTCAACAACAAATAAATAAAAATTAATTAACTTATGAAAATTATCAATAAACCATTTCTAAAACATCTTGTGTGGGACAACACACGACCTTCACTTACGCACATAGATATGCCACTAGTGTCCACAAATGATTAAATTATTATTTATGTTTATTTTGGAAACAAAAATTATAACGGTTACCCATCCAAGTTACTGGACACACAAGGTTACTTAATTCCGGAAATTTTATCCGATAACTTGCTTCAACGCAGTTTTTCAGAAAAACCGTTAAGTTCACGTAAAATGGCATTGAAAGCATAATAATCGTAGAAAGTTTAAAAAATGTTATAACTGTTTTTGAGAAAAACTCAAAAAAGCCTAAAAATCCCAAGAAAAAAGTGGCACTTCTGGTCATTCAATTTTAACTAAATTCTTGACGTCTCATGTGCGGATAATAAAAGACAAATATAAAATGTAACTTTTATATGATGTTTAGTTTTTGAGATATGTTGTTCACAATTAATACTTTAAGTACTTCCGGTTACTCGAGTTTAGGAAATTGGTTAGAGAAATCACTTGATTCATATAAAACAGAATGAAGTAACTAAGAAATGTACTAAGTTTTAGAGTAATCGTAGAGCTGATTTCAAGAAAATTGCGAAAAGTAAAAATTTAAAAAATATCTAACAATGACAGAAATAAAGTGGAACTTCCGGTTATTAGATTTTGACCAAATTCTTGATTTGGTATACAAAGGCGGTTATGACCACAAATATAAATTTTGGGTTCATAGTTATTTTATGGAAAAGCTTCTGAGAAACAGTCTAAACTATGTGAAAGGTCATTAAATGGCTAATAAACGCAATAAGTTTAAAAACAATCGTTACAGCTAATTTCGAGAAAATCGCGAAAAACCAAAAATTCGAAAAATACATAAAAATAACAGAAATAAAGTTGCACTTCCGGTTATTGGATTTTAACCAAATTATTAATTTAGCATATAAAGGTACTTAGGACGTCAAGTGTAAATTTTCATTTATCTAGGACTTTTAGTTTCCTAGTTATGTTATGTTAGGACGTCAAGTATAAATTTTCATTTATCTAGGACTTTTAGTTTCCTAGTTATGTTGTTCATAGTTAATGGTGAGAGCACTTCCGGTTACTCGTTTTACAGTCATTTGTTTGAGAAATTGTCTTAATTATACGAAAGAGTATTGAATGTCTAAGAAATACAATAAATTTTAAAAAAATCGTTAAAGCTGATTTCGAGAAAATCGCGAAAAACCAAAAACTCACAAGAGTAAAGTGGCACTTCCGGTTATCGGATTTTCGTGAAATTATTACAGTCGTGTGCGAGGATAAATACAAACTCAAATATAAAATTTCGTTCATCTATGACTTTTAGTTTACGAGATATTCTGTTCACACATACAGACCAATTTTTAAAAACGTGATTTTCGGACTCAGGGAACTCGAAAACGTGTATTTCCACTAAAATTTCGATATCGAAAATTTTGATAGAAAATAATACTTTCTCTATACTATATTTCATATAGGTAAGAGAAAGTAAAAAAATTGAATTTAAATGAAGTGGACAGGAGTTCACCAGTTTTTAAACAGTATGTTTATTAGTAATTTTTTATAAGTTAGTTAACTTTTATTTATTTGGTGCTGAAAATAATGTTATCATGTCTTACCTTTTATAACCAGAAAAACCGTATCTATTTGAAAATGTAAAAATATATTGGGTATTCCAATTAAAATTATAAAGTTTACACCATGTCCGGGAAAACTGGAAACGGAAGTACTGATTTGATGATTACAAAATATGGATATTTTATAACCACTGACTAAAATTTCAAAATTTTATATCTAGAAATAACAGATAATTGACCGATTCCACACTTTTGGCGGATCCTGTATATCGTGAACAGTTAGTGTTCAAATTAAACAGGGCGCTAACAGTAGAACAAAAGTTATTTATTTTAAAAACGAATTTAATTTCGTTATGTAAAATTTTAAATTATGTAAATCATTTAACCTCTAATAAATTTATTGGTGAATGTGCCTTATGAAAGTGTAGTTCATAAATCGTATCCATGCCTACATTTGATACTTGGAACTACTATGGTTGTTATTATATACACGGCGCAACATGAACGATATTACATGTGCTTAAATAGGGGAACCTGATTAGGTGAGTATTTGTTCGCAGATTAGTACTTAGTTGAAATTGTTCACCTTCCACTTTCTAGGTTCAAGAAAGATTGTCAATTAAGTGAAATTAATTGATAACTTAAAGTGTAAAAATAATAAAAGTTCCGCCTTGCCCCACTCTTGTTTTGTAGTAAATGCCCCGCCATTTTCTTAAAAGCAAATTCTACAAATTTACAGTTCAATATGTTGATATATGACAGAAGCATTTCTTTATTGGCCATGTAACTGTAAACCCAAAAAAGTTATCCAATTTATATGTAAATCTGCCAATTTTATATCTTGTTTCTCTTCGTGTCATTTATCTGCTGTTAGCTGTACTCACATGACGCATTTTTTTACTGTATATTGAAGATATCTCAATATATTATTGCTGCCGTAGACGGATATATATTTAAAAATACATATTTGTAAATCCGTACATTCCGATGATGACAAATTAAACTTTCAGGTAAATATGTATGTATTTTAAAACACTCCCAGACTACACGGTTCTTTTAATTTGAACTGGGTCATATTTGTAAGAAATTCTTTTTATATTTCTTAAAAGAAATTGTAGATAAACCATCCGATAAATATAATAGGTATGATTTCTTTGATAAATTGAATAATTGGTAGTTGACTGAAATAACAGTTTACATAGTCCTACTATCGCTATGAAAAGTATTGTCATTTCACTTTGAAATCTCATCAAAAATGGCGGATTCTATATTTATCAATTAGATATTTATTGTATAAATTTCAATTTCTTCTGTCAAGCCGTTTTAGAGATTTTGCTGTTTAAAAAAACCTTTATAATTATCAAATGTTATAAATAAATTATTGTTTAATAAAATTGCCTACAATTTGGATATTATAGAGCTATGTAAAGAAACAGCATACACAATATTTTAATTATTTTTCTAAATTTGTCTTTTCACGCAGTAAAAGTAAGGTTGAAGTAGTTTCTTCTCTGAGGCAGAAAATTAAATTTTCCTTTTTTCATATGATGCAATTAAATAAGTGAACAAAGATTATTTCATTACCTTGTTATAAGTTAAGTTGCTGCTAATATTAGTGAGCGACGCGTAAACAGCACTCGAGGTCAGTACTAGTGATGAACGGCAACAGTGTGTGTTATGAGTTCTCCGATGTTAATCTTTTCGCAAAATCTTGGCTCAGCGAATGAAGAATAAATATAATACAACTTGTTCGTCGATAATCTGGGTCGGTTAATATGTGGAGAAAAATTGCATTAATTGCGTGTAGAGGAAAAATATTTATAAAATCAAAAGAATGAATGACATTAATCGATGATTGCTAGCAAAACGGTTTAAACTATAAAAAATAAATAGTAAACTAGTGTAAATAAAAATTAATTTTGAGGAATTTTTTAGTTTCAATTTATGTATAGATACACAAAAAGAATTTTTAATAGCTCATATTTTATAATCATAATAAGGAAACTGAAGGATCAAGTATTACATTTAATGCTTGTTTGTCGCGATAATTTTTCGAAAATATAATTAAAAAGATCCCTCTATGAAGCAATAAAATATATACATAAAGAGTATTCGTGTAATTGAGGAAATAAACATTAAGTTATTTATAATAATGGATTCACTTAATGAAGTGAACTCATTATGACTAAATGAATAACAATGCTTTGTTTTTAAAATACCTAGTCACGGAATTTAGCACTTAATAAAGACATTAATTCTAAAGCAATAAAAATGACAAGCTGGGTATAAAATTATCTTATTGATTATTGAAGTAAATTTATTAATTGTGAGTATTGAAAAATTAATGTTTTGCGTAATTTATACGTCAGAAAATGGTGTTGATCAAGATTGTTTTTATAAATCACCTGGATCAGGTAATATTGGGTACAAATGCAGAGAGATTTGGGTATACTGAGAGGATTCATTATATCCGTTAAATTTAATCTCGGGAAACTTTAAAAATCGAAGATTTTCGCTGCATTTGGCCTTAAACCTAACTATCTTTAGATTTTGTTTAAATACATCAAGATCGTTATCATCAGTACGGAATTAATTACCATATTTTAGATTTTATTCGTCTTTATTGGCCATTTTTAAAATAGCGCGGGCTAATTGATTATAGAATCACGAATATTTTCTCTAACACAGTTTTGTTGTTGAGTTTTTAAAACCGATTTCTATGTTAGATTTTTTTCTGAACGCGTATTTCGGACCTAAGCTGAAAAGCTGCAACTGTAATGGTTTAAAAATGTTTGAATGTATTATTAATGAAATCTAGTTGGAATTAAGCACATGTTCGATAGAAGCAAAATAAGAAATACGTAGAAAGCATAAACTGCAATTTGGTATAAAAAGTTGTTTATAAACTAATAACATTCGAACAAATTTATTTTAAGCGAACGCAACTGTATCTTAGTTCATTGGGATTTTTGTTATCGAACTTGGTTTATGTTTGAATACTCAACGCTCTGCAGATTAATTTTCTAGTGGTGAGAATAGTCACGTATTTTCACAACCAGAATTACTCGTGACTTTATTAAATTTTCAAAGACAACGGGAGGTTTTTTCTAACATAAAACCTATGACCAGTCACTTTGACATAATTTTAGACCCCACTAAATTTAGCCAGGTTTATTACCGGCACAAACGGCACGAGTTAATTCGAATATCGGTGAAGAAATGCTAAAAATTAGGTATATACTAGTAGAAAACTGACTTAGGCAGTAGTAACGGCGGTTTCCAGAACTTATAATCAGGGTAGAGCCGATAATGCTAATGCATCTATCTTTGCTAAATTAAATTGAATCCGAGTGATCCTTTGTACAATAAATCTTACCTGTGACAATATCGACGTTTAAAATAACATGCAAACAACACATATAATTAAATAATTTACACATTCAAACAATTAAACATTCCTTTAATAAGACAAAAAGTTTACTAGCCTTAGTAAAAATGCACTGGCAAAATAAAAGATGGATTACGCTAATAGCGGATAAACTAAAAATTTAGCGCCAATTATTAATTTTTTTTAATGCCGGTCACATTGATATGTTGTATCAGTAGCGTATCATGCGGCAATTACCAGTCTATTAACATTAACCTACAAATTTATAAACGTTTACTTACCAAAAATAATAATTGAATAGTTCTGAAAGATTGATTCGCAACAAAAAGGTTTATTATAATAAAAGATTACAGTCAAACTAGATCTTAAACTATTCATATAGCTCAACTTCAGCGTGCCAAATTCAAACTGGCAACAACTTCCCTAGCTCGCTTGATATAATTACGTAAAACTTCAAAATATAATGGGCTAACGAAATGACAATATAAATTTGTTACACATATGGAGTCCGTTAAAATTATTTAACTTGAAAAATTAAATAACTAGGTTAAATATTTAATGCGCTATTGCTTAACCTTAACCTTAAGCCGGTTTCGCACATTCAGTTTTTTGTCAAAGAACTTTAAATAAAGTACTAGTACTATATCTTTCAAGGGCTTGGAGATTCTACATATAACTTTACGTCTTTGTTTATATATTTAATTTTGTTAGGTGTCTAATTTTGAAATATTTTAAATTGTATAGTTATACAAAATGACAACTAACGTGAATTTAAGTACCACACTGTTGGTACCTTTGCGTCAAAGTTTGATGAAATATGGGACTTGCTCTAAACCGCCAAAGAAATATGACGAGAAGTTCTCGGAGTTTTTTGATATCACAATTTCTGTTTTATACTTTCAAGGTTAACTTGATCCAACTTACTTGATAAGAAGTTGGATAAATGTAAAATCCGCCTTACAGCCATGTGGAATTATTGAATTTTAATTATAAAATGAAGCATACCAAATCTTATATATTAAGAAACGATCTCTTGTTTGTATGTAATTAATTATCGTACAAAATTTAGATCGCTGACTTTCAAAGATTTTGAAATTGTTGGAATAAACGTAAAATCACTTAGAGACGGAGCTTGTTTTATATAACTTTCTCTGCCGGATGATTGAACTTGGAGCCCCAAAGATCTACTTGACAAAAGTATAAGGATGCGCTTGGTGTCAATCTACGAGGTATGTCCATAAACTAAGTTCCGTTTGACAGGACAAAAAAAACAAATACATATTCATTAAAAAAATGTATTGTGAAAAAATCTTTAAACCTTAACCTATTTTTCTACATAACTACCACCATTTTGTAGGCACTTGTCATAGCGCGGTACAAGCTTTTGCATTTCCTCTTTATAAAAAGGTGCCGCCAGTGATGTCAATCAAGTGCTAGCATGTTCTTTGATCTCGTCATCATTGTTGAACCTCATGCCATGAAGGGCCGATTTCAGGTGCAAAAAAGATGGAAGTTACTAGGCGCAAGGTCCGGACTCTATGGAAGGTGGTTGAATTATTCCCAGCCAAAGTTATCTAAGAGAAATTGTGTTGCATTCGCAGTGTTAGGTCAGGCATTGCCGTGAATCAAAACAATGCCGCTGGTGAGCCTACCTTGGTATTCATTCTACATTGCACGACGCAGCTTTCTAAATAGTTGTATTGATTGTTTCGCCTCGTGGTAACAAATACACCAGCAGAACATCGTATCTGTCCCAAAACACTGTGCATATATTTCGATTTGTCAAGATCGGCTTCGCTATTGTACTTGTTGGTGACGAAGGGTGTCTTCCCACCATCCAAAATCCTTTTGATTCAGAGGTTTCATAAGCTAGCCACGTCTTATCCCTTTATTGTCGTAACATGTCAAAATCTCAAGTAGATTTTCCCAACACTTCTTTCTGTTCCTCACTAAGAGTTTATGGCACTCAACAAGCACAAAGTTTCGAAAAACTCAGTTTTTCGTTAACAATTTCACAAAGAAGTGATCTTAAAGTTTTGGCAAATTTCAATTCATTTTCTTTAACTGAATCAACCGATTAATCACTAACTAAAGATGGACGCCTACTTCGTTCGTTATCGTGCACATTATCACATCCTTTAGATCGATTATTAATTCTTAAAGTATTTTCTAAAATTCACAATGTACTTAATAAATGTAATTGAAATTACAATTTAGGTGAATCTTAATTTAAACTAATAGGAATTATGACAAAATAAAGACACGCAATAATTAAACATTTAGCTGTACATAATTGCTCCTCATATTATTAGTGATTATTTATACAATCTACATCGTGTTCCTTAAAGTTATCTACACGGAACCAATAAAATTTGCAGATTATCTTTACAAGACCAAATTAGTTGTACCAAAATGC
This sequence comes from Phrixothrix hirtus, assembly GCA_024586415.1. Taxonomy (NCBI): domain Eukaryota; kingdom Metazoa; phylum Arthropoda; class Insecta; order Coleoptera; family Phengodidae; genus Phrixothrix; species Phrixothrix hirtus. The sequence goes on along the minus strand of JAHWXV010289063.1, from coordinate 26,559 downwards.
GGACCTCTGTCTAAAAATAAAGGGCGTTTCAGAAGCTTCAAACAAAAACGTAGACCACCTAAGTTATGTTTGAAATTAAACAATCAGTGTGACTGCACCACCAGACCTTGAAGTTATTGTCTACAAAAGCTTAACTGTTGTTCCAGTTACACGTCAAAGCATTAAATATTTATGTTGGTTCGAACAACTTTTGGCAGGCATTTGTATGCTTTGTGTGACATGCTTTTGTCCTTATAAGCTATTGACTTTGATTAGTTCTATACGCTCGAATAGCGCGGTGTGTACGACTTCGTTCGTTGCTTGTCGTCTTTTAGTTATAATTTGTATTAACATCAATTCACGACTTTCTTGATAGTAGCTACATGTTCCACAATAATGCAAACAATTATTTTTAATACACATATCTTTATAAATTCGACTTCATTGTTTGTTTTGTGGCTGAGATTTCGGTATACGGAAATTCACTTGGTCCCGTTGAACTAGAACTGTCAATCTGGATGGGTTCTACCGCCAGAAGGGGTGTTTAACGTGCCAAACATCACATTAACACGGGACCTACGAGTTTTCTTCCTTATCCAAAAAGGCATGCTTTTTTTAAATTGTTTTCCGCAAAAAAATTTACCGACCTCGATCGGGTTTGAACCGGCGTCCCTTGGATGTAGAGAAAAACATACTAATCACTATACCAAACGAGGTCGGCAAGGATAGCCTTGGTTATTATCGGTCGTGACGACTCTTTATTTTCGTACCGTTGATTCAGAAAATATAATTTAATAATTTTGGACTAGCCGGTATATTCGGCCATATATCAATTAATTGATCAATTTGTCTTATCTGTAAATACTTACAAACTTCTAATTAATTGTTTTAAGTCGAGATGAGGGAATACATTATTTATAAGGATAATCACATCCAAAATTTTTGCTAAAAACTTTTGATACATTTTACCTACCTTATTCGAGACAATATCGTACAGTACATTGTTTGGCGCCTTTATCGGCATATGTTAGCCATTAAAATATGATTAATTAGACCCAACAAAATTCCACCCCAAAACGAGGGGATGAGGAAGCATTGCAACCATTTTCTAGAGAGTTGCGAAGAGGGTAGTTCTATACTTAATACACGCTGTGTCGTTAATTAAATTTTCCTGCGAAGTTTCCTTCGAAAGGGATTTAATCTCATATATCACCCGTCAACCCAGATGTTGCACGCAGAGGTACATCTTGGATGAATTACCAGCCGTAAAAATTTGACGTTAAGAGCATCTTCGAGACCCGACAAAGTAGCTATCAGGTAGAACTAATTTAGTTCTTTAACATATATTTTCGTGAGTTATATTATTTATAACCTTTTGGTTTGCAAATAATACGCCATTACACATAATTGCCATTTGGCAAAACGTCTGTTGCTATAAGCGGAAGAAAACTCTGTCATTAGTATGAGCAAGGTGTTTTTAATTTAGTTAGTGTCATACCAAATGAAAATAGGGGGATGATTTAATGATGCTTTAAATGTTGTCAATTGCATGACTCCCATAAAAATGTCGCTCGTTATCATTTTAATAGCAAAATCTGGTAGTCTTTTGTACATTGTATCTAATGTGCATAAATGTTGTAATAAATAGGTTATTTTTCACAAGACATGACCATATTATAATAATAATTTAATGTTATAAATTATACAGATGTACATGTGCGTATTTCAAAAGTTACGCTCGATACATGTGTGATTAAAAATTAATCTTCTTTTACTGTTAATTTCTATTGTCAGGGTTCAAATAGTAAACTATGTTCTTAAAGTAAGTATCTTGCAAAGTTAAGGCAGCGAATAACGTGTACAGCAATAAGCATTGCCAAATTGATTCTCAATTTTGGTCAGTTGCGATTTACAATTATTTCGATTGGGATAAGTTTCAACATTAAATCGTAGTAAAATACTTTCTGGGGGTATTGCTGATAGAGATCAATGATTTATATAATTTTGCAAATTATTTGCACGTAGTCATTTAGATGTATTTTTAACTTCTGTGGTTTTAGTTATTATGTGAAACGTTTAGATTAATGGGAAAAAGTTGTTATAGCTAGCCTTGAATATTGGGTATTCGAATTTAGCCTTGTGCCTACAGAAGTAAAACCATTAAACCAAAGTGATTTTGGGTATACAAGCTTCGTCAAAAATCTAAGTCAGTAAACGTTTCAGGTTTCTTATCGCAAACTACATTTCTATATTGTTTATAATTGTAATTTTCCATCAATTTTTATTATTGTTCATCGCTCTGAAACTGGATGACGCAATAATATATTAAAAACCAACCTTCAACAAAATGTTTTGTGTCGAAATGGGTTTTATAATAACTACTTCATATGAACACAAAATAGAACATGAAAGAAATTTAACCATCTGCGAATTCAGGAAACCACTTGAAACCTCAATCGGAATAGATGACTCGGCGCTAGGGATTGAGCTTTGGCCTCCGAAATGTTATTATTGTGTTAATCTCAACTCAGTCCTGCCAGAATAAGGTTTTTCTTCAAGGGTATGTTTTCAGTTGCAGAATAAATTAAGATAACATGTAGGGTACTTTAAAACTAAAATTCGCAATTTAAAACATTTTTTGTAAATATCTGCTAATAATACTGCTGCATTAATATTTTATGTGGCAATTTAATAACATCAAAGTTTGTATTAAAATTTGTACTAAAGATGGATGTGAATTTATAATAAAGTTTACACATAAATCTTTACCTCGTCATTTCCGCATCCTCCCTGCATCTGGTGTCTTCTATTATTACGTAATTATAATGATAATGAGTTTTTGGTTAAAAATTTACTTTCTCTTGTATACTTACCTGACATATTTTCTTTTAAAGTACGTAACATTATTTTAAATGCCATAATTTAATATATACCAATTTTTATAGTTTGCAGATACACAGGTAGACAGATAATTGTGCTTTTCTTTTTAATCTGATACTTGCTTAAGAGGAAAATAATTTATTTCAAGAACAGCTAGTACATATATCAAGATGCAAAAGTTCACACACTATTCTCAAGTTAGTTGATCTTTTAAACAGTTGTGTTCTAGGATTCACGTCTTTATTGTATCTTGTGTTTTTTCATTCTCAAATTTTCATTCTCTTAGAAATATTTTACAGACACCCGCGCCCTCTGTATTCGAAATACATTTAATTAGAATTTTAAAAGGTATTACTATTACCTAGTTACGTTTTTCATTTTTAAGTTTTCAATTATAAATAAAACAGAATCTCATCTAATTGATCAGAAAATTGCAATTTCGTTTCATTAACATTTTATTATTTCTATGAGTGGAATAAATTTCACAATTCAACTAAATATTTTAAAATAAATTAATAGTTATGATATACAGGGCGTTTCACATAAAATGACAATCCTTTTAAGGTATGAAAGTAGACCTTACATTTACAAATGTTTATCATTTTACAGTTTTGTTTTTATACGTCTGCTTCAAAAATTTAAATAAACACGTACAATTCTGATCTACTACGGAAATTTTTATTTAGTAAGAAACACTTACTCGATGATATTTGTATATTTGAAAGCATGTGCCTAGTCGAATCGTCATTATTAAAAAAAGGAATTTTTAGTATTCGTATTGCTTTTAATTTTACGCTTATTGGGGTATTTATAGGGCTTGATTTCATCCCTAAAAAGGAATGTTATAGTATCTAAAACACCCTGTATGTGTATGAGATTACTTTGTTTCCAAATTTTCATGATTTGATCACTAGTTTAGTATTCAAATTTTATAATTATTTCAAGTAATTTACATTTGATAGTTTGCAAAACTAACGAGTTTTGATTTTTATAAAAAAAAAAGAATAAAACTGTGATACCTCTTTCGTATTTGATTTTTAAACATTCAAAAACAAACAAAAATTGAACTTGGGTCGTAGATCTTGAAATAAAAAAATATGTTTACAGAATACACAATAGACAGACAATAATCTACATATCATCATTTATTATATCAATAGGAAGAAGATCGAGGTTATTGAACCAAATTATCATCGTAACCAATCAAATTATTTAAATTTAGGGTATCCTAAATCGTATTTACTTTATATTTAAAATACTGTTACATGATTTAACAATTATTGCAAGACCTCTCGCTAGCAAATTATTTCAAGTTTAAAATAAATTTAAATAAAAATCCAAACAAACATTTAAACGTAACAATGGAAGTTCACGCAGTTATAAAATATTTGCACAACCGAAATAAAAGTAGAGTTGAGTTCACTATCGGCAGTTAAAACAAGGGTCGCTGTACAAGTGCTAGATGCACAATGTTCAGGCAGACCAAAATCAGTTTCTTGTTGATTAAGTTAGCTGTAGGTAAGTCAAAAAAAGCGAGTACGTCATATTTTATGCAGGAGCGTGCCCATTAGACAGCTATTGGTGACCATTTTAGAGCAATATTGCCCTTTTCAAGTGTAATCTCGAAGATTTTTTGCATCGATTTGTTACCGTAGGTGTAACTTGAATTCGGCAACTGATTTACCAATTTACCAAGCAAAAGTCAAAACAGTGGACAACGACACACGAACCGGTTCCTAAAAGTTATGACTACAGCGTTTTTGGTAGATTACCTTGAACAAAGTAAAACGATAAATGGCTAGTATTATTTCAACTAACTTGATCAGCTGAATTGCATAATTCGTAAAAAGTTGTTCATATCTGTGCCATGTCATATTGGCTAAAATCCATGAAGTGGAATTGAAGCATTGCTACATGTACCCTGTTCTCTGGATCTTAGTTTGTTAGCAGACAGAGCGGCGATATGGAGGCTCCCCACCACCACTCTTAGCTGTTCCGGAGCCGTTAAATTCTGTTTCGGAGCCCTTAAAAGCTGTTCCGGAGCCGTTACAAGCTGTTCCGGAGCCGTTAAAAACTTTTCCGGAGCCGTTCAAAGCTGTTCTATAGCTGTTAAAAGCTGTTTCGGAGCCATTAGAAGCTGTTCCGGAATAGCTTTTAACGGATCCGGAACAGCTTTTAACGGCTCCGGAACAGCTTTGGACGGCTCCGGATTAACTTTTAATGGCTCCGGAAAAGCTAGGAGTGATGGCTGGGGCTTCCATATCGCCGCTCTGACTACTTTTGTTGTATGAAATATCGGTCAGATTTTGAAGAATTTAACGAATCGGCCTATAAAGATGGCATAAAGAACTGTTTCTGCGGTAGCTTATTCGATTGATAATAGCTAATCATTCATTTGCCGAGCAACTACAAAATGAATTTTAAGTGACCATATTCGTATAATTTTGGGTACTACCTATTTTCACATTAATTTAATTAGCATTTTTGTGGACCTATTTTCTTTGTTTTTTTAAGCCCTGTTGTATCTATGTATATATACAATGACATTTAGTCCCCTTAGAACCATATAATTCTTGTCTGAAACATTTCCTCGTACCCCTTTTCGTTTTCAAAATAAATGGGTGGTACGGGTGGTTTGACACACCCAGTATAGTAGGTATGAATGACGCATATGATATTGTATTTAGCAAAAGTAACATAACAGACAAAAGCATATATTTAACCTAAACGGGGTTATCAAATGTTATTTCTTGAGTATACTTCTCGTAGGTGTCTACCATACTAAGTGGGATATTCGTGTAAATTTGAAGAAATGCATGACTTCGCACGGCTTCACGTACGTGGTCCATACGTTCATTCAGTAGCTGAAGGCGTGTGCGCAAATCAGCGGCTGTCAAATCAGACGATTGCGCTGACCAATGAATATTTCCAAATCTGAAAACCGAGTGGTCACAAAAAGTGCTTGCTATGACATGGCGGACAGCCAATTATCGTGAACTGCGTTAGAGCAACTGTGTTCTTGGATGATCATGAAACGAAGTAGTGTTACTGAACTGATTCACCCAAGACTGCCCTGTGATCCTGTTGTCGGGAAGTCTGACGAGACGTCCCAGTCTGAAACTCGTTATTTTTAAAATAAGTCTCCACAGCAAACGAATGCAGACTACGGCGACATTTTGTCGAATTCACCTGACACCTTTCTTCGGGTCTTGCTCCATGAATAGCATAATACTATATAAATCAAATCAAGGTATACATTACGCCCAACCTTATAGAAACATATACATTTACAGAAATGAAACAAGATGAAGTTTAATCGCTTGCCGAATAATTAAAACTTAAATTTCGTTAGGTAAAGCTCTGGTCGTTTAAATAGCATTACAATGATTTAAATTAAAATTCAGGACAGGATAATATCGGCAGTTACCGTTTAATACATTCTAAAATATATGTATTCTCAACATTTACAATGCATAGAATTAACTGCAAAAATTATTTTCACTCGCGAATTTATGAAGTGCTATCTAAGCACCTAAGAAACTAATTATTTGAGCAAGGCTTTGTTCTTTGCCGTTACTAGAACGAGTAGTTTAACTTCGGGGTTCAAGTGTTTTTATAAGGGATTTTGACGAATTTTTAGTTTTCAAATAAGCACCTTTATTCATTTACTTTATTTGGTTTGGGTGTAGCTCGACTTTACCTCTTGAAAATTATTATTGTATATTATTACAGTAACCTTCGTATAACGCGGAGGTAAGGCTCTAGAAATGTCACACTTTATGTGAGATTCAGGTTTTATGAAAAGAAACGGAACCACAAGCGTGTCATATAAAAGTAGCTACAATTTATAAACCCTATTATATCGAAACCACGTTGTACAAGGTGTTTCAAAAAACAAGCACCATCACTTAGGGGGAAGTTTCTTACCGAATCATCCGAAAACGATTCATTTTCTCTACAGGGTGTTAAAATTTTAAAATTCTTTCAGTTCTTTTGAAATGATTTGAAACAGCTCAACCGATTTTAATGAAAATTGGAACTTGTTAAAAACTGTCGACTGTTGTGGTAGAGACGTGCGACGGAGTCGCACTAAAATATTATTTTGGAAAAAATAGGTAGCCATTAATTTTTAAATTTTGATACTGCACTTATAAAGTTTTTTAAATAAGCTACAAAATTTGTCTCTTGGTAGTTTTGTGATAGGGCTTTTTCTAGTAGATAAAGTTAATATTATCAAACTAGGCAAAATACCGAATCTTGGGCTTAGATGAGTATCTTATCATGTAATACTGTGAAACAAAGTTTTATAAAATGCCGCGAAAATTCTGCTACTTTGAAGTACTTTTCAATAGTTTCAAAATATTTATTGCGACATTTAAACGATACATACCGCTGTTGTCAAATATTTGTAATTGTCAAATGACCGGGAGGATTTTTGAAATATTGTTAGGTCTTCTAGGTGACGGCCATTAAGAACCACGTTTGTACATGATCCGTGATGGACCTTCTGTTGAAGGTTACCGAATATATATATATATACCCTTCTTGGGCCATAGCATGGCCACCTCGATCTCCGGACCACATTCCTTTAGATTTTGATCTGTGAAGATATATGAAAGAAATAGTTTATGAAGCTCCAGTAAATACACGGAAAAACTCGTGGGAAAGTATAGAAAATGTATTTAACAGAATTAGAGGTAATTACCGTATTTGCCTAAGAGTAAGAACATTTTTACGAAGAAGGTTAAACGCTTGCAACGACGCTGATGATGGTCACTTTCAACATTTTCTTTAGTGTTCTTGTTAAGGTAATAAATACATTTTTCTGTAAATTTGGATAAGCCCATTAAAACTGATTAAGGGCCATTTGTATCATATGCGCTTAAATTAAACTTTGCTTTATTGCCATAGAAACAATTGTGGTAACAATCATATTCTGAAATTTAACTAAAGTTTAGATCTAAGCGAGAATGGTGCAAATGAGCCAATTCAAAAAACTGATAGTATTTTAAAATTTTAACGCGGTGTATCAAGAAAATTAAGCGTTTCAGGATAAATGTTTATAGGGACTCTTTTCTTATTTTTTGTAATGGTGCATATTTTTGAAACACCTTATACAAGGATAAACTGTAATTTTGAGTGAGTTGTTTTAATTCAGCTACTACTTTAAGCTTAGTTAATTTTCGATACCTTTATAATTATGCTGTATCGCGCTTAACGCTCGCAGCACTGTCATCGTTTGGATCTAAAAAGCCTTGTTTGAGGAGCGCTTGGCGTTTTTGTATCTTTCTTCCTTTTTTGATTTAACTTTAAGTGCTGGTAGTCATGTTCGAGGATGTTTTACATTTAACATCTCGTTGAACATCTCCTTATGCCTAATATCTGATCAAGTTGAACGGTTTTTGTCATTGTTCATTTAACTTTAATTTACGTTGGAAGCAACTTGAAAAACGTGAACATCTGCGTACCTTGTACATTGAATAACTTGGATGCGACCTATATAAAATCTAACTATTCATACTGTTTATATGGAACACTTCTTTTGTATTTGTCCTTTGAATTGAACAAATGTATTTTTGAAAATGGTAAGAAAATTATTGTTATAATAGCATAAACTGCTGTTAGTTGATGTATATTTGAAAATTGAAGTCCTAGTTGTTGTTTTCTTTAGACTGGTAAATTTTTACTTTCTAGCAAAGGTATTTGTACATTTTGAATTAAAATGTGTAATGCAAAATTGGATTTATAATGACTATTAAACAAAACGTACAATTTTCTGACATTTAGATTACTTTTCTGTATGTCGAACACATGTACAAGTTGAACAGATCTAACTGAAACTGCGAGTGTTCAAAATTTGTTACGCCTAGCATCGTTATATCTTTGTGTACTTTTTAAAAATTTATATTGGTTTCACGTTAATTCTGAAAACTCGTCCTTTTGAATATTTCTCCTAAGACATGTTGGTGTGCATTAATGGGCACTTCATAATCGATAAAATAAATGTGATGTGATCAGTTTGTAGAAAACTGTGTCGAAAAACGTGTGTTGTTTTCTATTAGTTAGTTCCTCTGACGAGGATGGAACCGATACATGTCATTGCAATCTTCAACGAATTTAAATAAATAATATATACGGTAAAATTGATTTTAAGATAGAGAGGTATGTATGTATGTTTAGTATGTGTATTGAAAATAATATTCCTATTTTTCTAATTAATAAAGCCTTTATAAATAGAATCTATTAAATTTGATTGCTACAATAATAATAAATGGTGACCTAATTAAAACAGCTGGAACATCTTATCTTGGCCCTATTTCTATTTCTACCAATAAAAATGTAAAAAAGCAAATTATTTTCTTAGTTTTAAAATGCCAGCTTCAAAATAACTTTTTGTAAAACGCAATGGACATTTCAATTCCTGTCATTTAAACTAATTAGAAAGCTGCTAGATGATCCAAAATGTACGTAACAAATAATTGATATAAACTTCTATTGTTTTTTCATTGATCCCAATTCAGGTGACCAACATATTTGTACATATTACAAACAAAATCCTTAGACTTTATTGAGTCATATTTTACATTAAGTTTAAATATTCGCTATCATGAGACAACCTATTTTGAGCTTTTCTTTCTGTTGAGATCGGCTAAAGTTGTATCGTTTTATTTAAAATGTAATCATAACTTTAGGTTAATTACAAAATCAGAGTACGACCAATAGTGTTTGCATTTATTGTCTACAAGCATGAACGAGGGACCAAATTGAATCTGCGTTGTGTACATAATAAGTATACTGCACTTCCACGTGTCAAAAGTAGGCGTGACTACCATTTGTGAAACACACTTAGAGAGGTTCGTTCACCTATAAACTTATTGGAAATTAAAATATTAGATTGATGAAATCAACGAATAAAGAATACTATGGAAGCGCCTTAAACACGTAAAGTGGTATCCAAGTTGACCAACCATGATGGCGGCGTTAGGATGTTCTGCTTATGTATTAAAAACGTCAAGTTTTACAAATTTATCATTATGAAATATGCAACAATATATATTACTATGTATACACAGTAAACAAATAAATTACAAGCACAGGAAGCGCTCTGAACATGTAAAATTGTTCCAAATTGACCAACCAAGATGGCGGCGTTAGATGTTGTGTTTATGTATTAAAAACGTCAAATTTTACACGGTAAGTAAATAAATTAAACGCACACGCAATTTACAAGAACCTCTACGACTTGACACTTTAACTATGCACTAGCAATGATGACGTCAGGTAATGCTTCGAAACTGGGTACACACGTGTACCGTAAGTTTGATAGCTAGAGACGATTACTTAGTATTCTTTATTTGTTGAATGAAATTAAAATTTTTTGCCCTGTACAGAAATAGGTTTCTGAAATAAATGGTTTCCGTTTTATTTTTAAATCATTTTTTAATTTGAACGCGGTTTTAAAATACAACAGTAAAAATAAATTCAATTTAACTTGTGAGATTTTAAAAGTAGTTCATTTTGGATGACCTAAATATTTAACGATATATATATATATATATATATTGGGCGGCTTTGTGACTGATAAGACGAATGATCACAAGTTCAATACTCTTCCCAGAACTTTTTTGCTGAGTGCTCCGACTAATAATACGCGTTAGAAATATTACATTTTCGTATTCTTAGTCTTTGGAAATAAAACTGTAAAGAGGGAACAGAAAAAGTTGTCTGACTAGAAATTCATAGTTACAACCAACTTGCAACTATCTTAGGTTGGCAGAGTTGTGATTTATTGGCAGCAATGGTATAGCCTTAAAGGAAAATGTTAAATTTTGGTTGAATTTTTATTCACCCAATATTGCATTGGGTTTAATCATCTAATTATAGATGCTCAGACTTTAAAGGTAAAAGTATTCATATACCTCGTTTTCATTGAACACTATTTATTACTTGCAAAATATAAAAAGCCACAATTATTTTAATTTTTACCCAACTAAATTTGCTCATTGAACTTAAGATGAAGGCGTACATAAAAATTCATATTAAGCTTTTACATGTTTTATTATGCTTAATAACTTGGCTTGTCAAGTACAGCTAATCTTCATAGGAATACATTTATCATGCTTTTATAGTTTTTTCTGCAATGTGGTATCGACGCATTCGATTCCATTATATCCGATAAGAAATTATATAGCTCTTACAAAACAATTTTTCTCTTATATAAAGTAATGCAGAGAATGGGTCAGTAACCTCAAATACACAAGGTCGAACAAGAAATAAGCAATCTTGATTGCCGTACTTCAGACACTTTAACAGCTGGGCAAACATTGCTGCGGTCCTCGAAGCTTATGGTTTTTGGCATGCCTGATGAATAATTTTTGTACTCCAAGGACCATTTAGGTATTATCAGGTTTTTATGATACTAAATTTTAATTATATTATATTGTGTTGTATAACTCCATAAAATGAGTGTTTTTTCTGCAAATACTTTTAAGTGCAACGAACCATGTAACAGCGTATATTTTTTTATTCAATTTAGATACAACGACCGTTAATCGAAAAAATGGTGCCAATGACTTCCTCTGCTATAAAAATAAACAACTAGGCATATAAAATAGATTTGCAATATTATTTGCCAAAATCTACATATCTACAACTACAAGGACAACTTTTATTTTTCAAATGTAGAAAATACATTATGACATTGTACTCAAATTCCTCTACCACATTGACATCAAATCCATAAAAATCGATTGAAACCGGTTGAGAAATAGATTTGTGACAATTAATTATGGGTATACATTTGTAACCAATCTTCTACATACATATCTCACAATTTTAGCATTTATTTCTTAGTGTAAAGGAATTCTTCCGGATTCTATATTATTACAAATTAGCACTCTGAAGTTGTGTGATTAAGATCGTATCTGAATCTATAAATCGATGCCTTTAGGTACTTCTATTCTTAATCAATAACTTATCGATTTAGTTAGTACATAGAGAAGTTATTTTACTGCGAAGTGTTTCTGTCCTCAATTTTTTAACAAATCAATTATAGACTTTGTAAAATACAAAATTACTAATATTTTGTAAGTTAAGTTTGTTACGCAAAATATTACTTTACAATTTTAAAGATTTTGTATCCATATTAATTTTTTTCTAATCATGTACATATATGTTATTTACTGGACTACAAGTTCTGAATTCGGTTTTTTCAAATTTTATAAGGGTAAAAATAAAAAATTTATTTACTTAGTGACTGACGTTTCGGGATGGACTTTATACTTTCATCAGAGCCTAAAATTATTTATTAATGTAAAATTAAATAATCTAATATAACATATGATCTTACAAAGTAATTAAAAAGCTAATCATCGTTAATAAGTAACACTACTAAGTGAGCTAGATGTATAACAAGAGAGAAAAAAAGAATAATTTATAGGAAATCAAAGAGGCATCAAAAAAAATTAAGATTTTATGTATTTAAAAAGGTTTTAATAAATAGAATTAACTAAAGAACAATCAGTCTTACTGTTTAAACACTTATCTATCAATTTAATCGCTAAAGTTTCAAAAAATAGTCTTTTTGTGTAACTAGATTCTTACAGATAATTTCAATAAGGTTTTTTCTTAACATGAATTGCCAATGCACAACAATCAGGTTTTCTTTTAAAATCCGATTTTGATGAGTGAGACGGTCTTTAATGTGCTACTTTGTTTGGCCGACATATAATGCCCCACAGGTGTTGCAGGTATTTTTATCAACTAAATTATTGTTTAATAAAATCGGAGTAGGATCTTTGATATTAGAGAAAAGTCTTTTAACTGGAGAAGCAAAAGCATAAACAATTTTAAAAGGCTAATTTAGAAAAAGGCCTTTAATATATCGGGTGTTAATTAAACATACGGTAAAAATTCAAGGGGATATTCCCTGGACTATTCTAAAAATATTTTGTCCTTTGACGATTTTTGAAAAGCCCCTTTGTTTCGAAGATACAGGGGGAGAAAGATTTTCGACAATAACAACATTTATTACCAAAAATTACATGTAAAGTTTCTTAATCTACAATAACTGTTGAAAATGACTACCCCCAGCTAGGATGCAAGAATCCAATCGTCTCCTCATTGACTGCCGAACTCTTTCAAAAACACCAGGCTCGTCTCTTGTTGAATTACACCCAGCAATATCCGATTTCTTAAATCTTCCACATTTTCCACTGGAGTAGAAAAAACTAATGACTTTAGATGGCCCCATAAGAAATAATCCAGGGGATTTAAGTCCGGGGATCGAGCAGGCCATAAGTGAGGTCCACCTCGAACAATCCAGCGATGGTGCACCAGTGCATTTTAGTGTGGTTACTCGTGAGCTTTTAACAGCAACATACCGAGATCGCTGGATTGGTTAAGGTGGACCTCACTTATGGCCTGCTCGATCCTCGGACTTAAACCCCTTGGATTATTTCCTACGGGGCCATTTAAAGTCATTAGTTTATTCTACTCCAGTGGAAAATGTGAAAGATTTAAGAAATCGGATAATTGCTGGGTATAGTTCAATAAGAAACCATCTTGGTGTTTTTGAAAGTGTTCAGTAGTCAATAAGGAGACAATTGGAATATTGCATCCTAGCTGGAGGTAGGCATTTTCAACAGTTACTGTAGATTAAGAAACTTTATATGTAATTTTCGGTAATAAAATGTTTTTAATGTCGAAAATCTTTCTCGCCCTGTATCTTTGAAACAAAGGGGCTTTTCAAAAATCGTCCAAGGACTAAATATTCTTAGAATAGTCCAGGGAATAACCTCTTGAATTTTGTCATATGTTTAATTAACGCCCTTTATATAAGTTGTGAATTATGGAATGCAAAGTAAAGATTTATAAATTATAGTTTTATCATTACTAGAGTTAGAAAGGTTAAATGTCTGGTATGAATCATTAGAAAATAAAATTTTATTAAATAAGGAAACAGGTTAATTAATTTGAATTAAAATACATTTTAGATGTTCTAAATTATCATAAATGTAATCACTATCTAAATTTTAGTTAGAATTAGAAAAATAGTTGAGCAACTTATTGGAATTGGAAGGTTTTCTGTACCACTTTAACTTAAGGCAAGAACTAAATTTAATAATTAAAATATCTAAAAAACTAATGGTATTATTAGATTCAAGTTCATAAGTGAATATGAGGTTGCTGTGGAAAGGATTGAATAAATCTAGGGAATTTTGAATACAATTTAAAATTCAAATTATAAATTAAATTGTCTACATACTGATGTATAAAATCAAATTTAAAAGTAGATTTAGAAACAGCATGTTTAATTGCACATTTCATAATGAATGATGTCTGCCAGAATAGGAGAAAGAGAAGAACCCATAGGAACACCTGAAATGCGTTTATAAATAAAACTAAAAACCCAAGAAAGAAGTTCAAGAAAAACACTTTTAGGTACATTGATATTGGTGTAGGGTACAATTATGATTTTTAAAATGAGATCAGTGGGTATTGGTAAATAAACTAATTACATCAAAAGACACTAAAACCCTATTTTTGTTGTAAGTAGAATTATTAATCTTACTGGAAAATTCAAATGAATTTTGAAGTCTGAAACTATTATGTATGTATATGTATAATTTCCCTAGGATCAGATTATAATATTTTAATATTTTCATGGGATAATAAAAATCATGTTATCAAGTGATTCCGACTGTTTCTCTTACTTCAGGTCCTGAAGAAAGTATATTTAAATTTTTAAAGCAATTTAAGGGCCAATACTGTAAAAAATAGCTTAAAATTTAGGACTGACCAATATTCAGAAACAATTAAAAACAGAATAAGATTCAACAATCAATAATTTATTTTTACAAACAGTTCATGATAATTGTTATAATTATAGCTTTTATATACATACTAAAATAATAACAGACAGGCTACATGCTCCATATGGTTCTTGGATTAAATAAACACTGCAGAAACTAAGTTAATAACTATGCATGGGAAACATTAACTTGAAATAATGTCTCAATACAAGTTTTATAAAGTTGAAATATTAAATAATGGGTAAAGGATGTAATAAATCGTTGAAATAAAAAATATAATTGATACCAAAAGTCCTTAATGGATTTCAAAATTGTAACAACAGGAGGGTTTGCAATTACGTTTGCAAACAAAGATTTCAATGTTATATATATACCCGACCCAACCACACATGCGTGCACATAAACAAACGCGAGCTCGCACCCACAATGATGAACATATGCAGGGTGAACTTAAAAAGACCAAAAAACTTGGACCATACACGTAGGGTAGTTCTAAATCAAAACTAATAACTGTTTAAAAAAATTCCTTGTCGTTTTCAAAATAACAGTGTTAAAAATTACTAAAGAATTGTTTAAGTATCAGAATAGCCGAACGTGTTATTTTAAATGAACAAATGCAAAATGTATGTGAATCGGGGATCTTCGTTTCATTTATAGCATCGCGTTAATTTCCAAATGTTGTATGTATGTTAAATTAAAAGAAATTTCTGTGTTTTATCAAACGACATTGAACAATTATGTCAATTTTTCTGTTACCAAAGTTTATTAATTTTCATTTGTGCCTGTTTATTAATTTAATTATATTTAGTTTTAAATTGAACATCAGAAGTTGTGTCTTTGTCGACTTGAAACCTGAATCAGAGCAAGACGGCCCCAGTGATCGAACCTACAATCTTGTAAATGCTTAGATGTAGCGTTAATCATTACACCATTCTAGGTTAGGGTGGGCGTTGATAAAAGTGGAAATTCTGGGTTGCACATCTTATTTTGTGCATAATTTGTGAGCATAGTTTTATTCTTGGAGTTTTTATACATTAATGCTGAAAACTCATACAAGGTGTGTGCTTTTCTGACGACGTTTTCCATAACATTTCTGGGCTCTTCCGGAAATATTGAGGTTATTTCTTATCGAATGCTCTAGTTGAGAGTCTGTATTATTTGGGGCTTGTTCACATTGACCCCTTCATTGTGATAATCCAAAGAAAAAGTCTGAAGTGTTCAAATTCGGTGAGCGCGGTGTCATCTTACATCATCATTTTTCGACACCAGACGATTAGGAAATTTTTTGTGGCATCATCTTGCTAGAACCAAATGGTGTTTATATCAGGTGGTTGCATTAAAAAAATTACTGTTAGAACAGCCAACAAATACGGTCTAAAGATGTAATTAGACTTGATTGCGCACCAAACCATCCTGTCGTGAGTAACGGCTTTGCATGAGTTATTCTGGAATTCACACTATTCCGAACTATGCTGTTCAGTTCTCTTGAGTTTCGGTTACATTTAAAACAACTCGAACATATTCAGACACATCATCTTGTCACGTTAATGGAGAGATGGAACTAAATGGGTTTTGAATAGATATAGACGCAAACTGTGCTTTGAAATTCACTTCAGCGCGCGACAAAATATCATCAGTTAAACAGCGCCTTTTGGTCGATGTTTAAAGCTGATAGAGTATACCTTCCCGTAAGCATTTAATGTTCTTGCCTACTTTAAACCAATTTTTATGTACATTTTTGGAACCTATATTTTTTTGTTTAATTGTAAGTAGTTTTAAGGTTAAACTTTCAAGTTGCATTTTACAGAAATTATATAATCGCAATGCGTAAAGAAGTTTGCCCAGTGTCAAAGAGATGTCGCTGTCTAAACGTTAAATTTTTATTTGCTAAATATAACCAGATCTGCTTGTCCAGAAATTCTAATTCTGCAACGCAAATAAAATTATTTGACTTGAATGTGTCATTGCTCTTCTTATGTAACATTCTGCTTAGATTGTTCTAATTTTTTGAACGTTGTTCTGGAGGTTGCACCTTCACGCTAAATTATTTTGCACTACTCCAAATATATCCATTGCATCGTCACTAACTTGACGGAAAGAAATAAAATGTTCACTTATTATTTATATTTCAGTTAAGCTTTAAGCGGATTGGATAATTCAATTCAGCATTAAAACGGTATCCAATGGAAATATGAAATTTCGATCAATGTTTGTATTATTAATAAAAACCATGTCAATTTCAACCATACTTGATTTATTTATATCAATAAACAAATATCTAATTTCTATTTTACATCATTTCTACTCAATTTGGCTTATTTTAAATTAGATTATAATTATTTAATATTAGGCGTTTTCAACCCTGACCGTTATGCAGCCCAAATTACAGCATGATTTTGTTAGATAACGTTCATTTAGTCTGGAATGCTAAGACTAATTTCCTGGTTTATTTAAATCGAAGTTGATGCTTTATTTATAAACCGTCATCTGTTTATTGGCGGTGGTTAGTTGTAGTGAAAACTATTTGTTTCCAATGCAATTAACGATTTTAAATTCGTTAATAGCTGGTATGATGTGTACATTCAATTTCTAAAACAAGTAATGATAAAATTCAGATTATGTAAATGGCTTTATTAACAATGGCATCTAACTTATTTAGGCAAATTCAAATGAAGTATTATATTTTTTAATGACCAACAATTTTCTAAATGTAACTTAATTTTTGCTCCATAATTGTAACATTTTCAAATGTATGCATGTCAAAATTTTTTACTAAACTTAAAATTGTCATAATAGATCCATCTTCAGCAACTAAAACATTGAACATTCATTCAAGAGTCGTTAACGGTTTCAAAATCCAAGTGCACGTATCGTTATTTGGCGACCATTAATCCTAACACGATTTCTTTGCATTTCATTCTGTTTATTAATTAATTTACTGGATGCTTTATAACGGATATTATGAGTAGGGCGAGACAGAGCTTCGTGACAAAGTACACCTAAGGATAATTAATTGTTAATTATGACTAGGCGTTTTCAAATTTTGAATTTATTTTGGGTAATCGTTCGCCACGAATACCATCTTTTATATTAAATGTTAATTCGAGCAGGCCTTAATCGTGTCATACTGTTTTTTAAATACACTGTTAATTACTTTTTGAATACTCATTCGCCATAAAATACCAGTTTTTCAAGCTTTGTAGCTATTAGCTATGGCTTTGCGGCGGCCTCGGAACTCCTTATATATGCCAAATCAGTCTAACGTCACAGATATGCAGTCAACATGTTTTTGAGGAAAATCTGTTCGTTATAAACGAATTTTACATTTAAATAACTTTCAGCTTCATAATTAAGCATTAGAAATGCTTTGAAAAGTAAATACTTAAAATTATGAGGCATAAACATACATTTCGGTAAATTCACGCGAAAATAATATAAGAAAAAGTGCGTTTAATTTTTTTTGTAAGTCGCTATATGAAACGAATTCATTTATTGCATGCTTTTATTTTATACAGCATTTTTTTGACGAACACTCGTTTCTATCTGGCCGCTTCAATTCAAAACAATTGTTTATGGACGGTTGTGTGACAATGAGTAGATCGTTTCAATATATACAGGCGTTTGTGTCACTGACGCTGTATTCAAAGACCTAGTTGCGGTGACAGGAATGCAATTGTAGCCGTAGCCTCAACAGTAACGAGAAATACTTAAATTATGTCTGCCAAGCTTGTGTCGGATATTTTTTCAATGAATAATAAGCGCGTTTTATTCGAGTCAAAGAAAATTAATTTTGTTAAATTGTCTAGGATACTGATTGTTGTTGTAGCCAAAAAGTAAACTGTCACCGAAGCAATATATTTCCAATTTTAAATTTTGACACCCCATATTTCAATATAATATGGTTGGTAATACTGCTAAAATATATTCTGTATGTTGTTCCAATGTAAAATTCTCAGATGTATTAAATTGATACTTGATAAGTTTTCGGCACTCGTTTTTTCGAAATTTTTAGGACGTTAAACTGTGCCAAAATCGTAAATTTAAAACAATTCGGCACAATTTATTTTACTTACAATGTCCTTCATTTCAAAAATTAAACTAAATGAAACCTACAGTTAACCTTAATGACCGAAAATAAAATACTGCGAATTTTTTAATTTTATTAATTTTTTGCCGTTGTTGTTTTGACACTTTATAGCATAAAGTAATAAAAATCTTTGCCAATATGTTTAAAAAGGTGTGTAGGGGCGTAAAAATTATGACTAATATTTTTTTTATTTTCAGAGTGATGAAGGAAGCGCGCAGTGGGCGATGAGCTCCTTTTCTAGGGGTTCTGTAGGGCCACGTGCCTAACAATATGCGTGAAGAGGAACTCGAGGTGGCCCTCAAGGTAAATTATTTTTTTAGAAAATATTTTAAAATCGAAGTCGCAACGCTCTTCTTTCGTTTAATTGTGGAATGCAACATGTGGCAAGTTTTAAATACTTTGCGGCTGTTATATTTG
Source organism: Phrixothrix hirtus (assembly GCA_024586415.1). NCBI lineage: Eukaryota > Metazoa > Arthropoda > Insecta > Coleoptera > Phengodidae > Phrixothrix > Phrixothrix hirtus. The sequence continues at coordinate 7,383 of JAHWXV010289063.1, read as the reverse complement.
GAATTCGGGACATTTGTTAGCGTTTACATAAACATTACTTATGTTATTTTATTTGAGTTATATTTAAAGAACTGCCACAGAAGACTGTTTTATTAAGGCAGTGGTGAGATTGCTCTATTTATACATGGGTAGGTTGATTTGATATGCATAAATTGGCAAGAATCACCGTTTTAAGAATGTGTCTCGATTCGATTGCAATCGCCATTGCGTTTTCCACATATTTTCGGATAAAAAGTCTATACTATGAAGGTATTTTAGTTACCGGGTTCTGCTTATTGGAAATTGTATGGCAAATTTCTCTTTTTAATTATAGCCACAATGGAGCAAGCAGATGATTATTGTGCAACGAATTTTATTGGCCTCCTAACCTAAGATTTTAAGTACTTAGCGATGTCAAGGTCAAACGCTTTATAAATGACGGCATGACCTACAACGTATCTTTTTGTTTAACAATAAGCATATTGATTTGTTAATGCGACATACTTGTACACTATAAAAATTAATAAAAACTTTTATCGTTCGCTTTAAGGAATAATTCCATATAAAAGTTTATTAATTCCAGGTGGTTATCGTGGGCAATGGTGGTGTTGGGAAATCGAGCATGATTCAACGCTATTGTAAAGGCACTTTTACTAAGGATTATAAGAAAACCATAGGTGTTGATTTTCTTGAACGACAGATAGAGTAAGTACTGTTAACTTTTTATAATTCACAAATAAATAGCGACACCCTATTCTACCGTTTTGGGGATTTATGATTGACTTAAGCTAGACAAAGTTTCCTGCATTGCGTTTTTACAGTTTGTATTTATCAGAAATCTAATCAAAAACGTATATAGCGTGTCTTACAAGCATGAAATCACATTGCACGGATAGATAGAGACATAAAAAACAAACATTATATTTTTTCATTTTTTCATTTTTTCCGAAAGGACAAAGTTAGCATTAAATTCTTAAGATACGATAACACACTTTCATAATCAAAGCATGAATGTAGGCCAGCAATATTATAAGAAAAACCGGTTCGATTTATTAAACTAATCATCATTGGATAGCTTTTCTGAGATTGTTATTAATTTTAGGGATGCGACGCCGACATTAGATTTATGTAGTCCTTTAATAATAGTAACATCTTAAACATACAATATTAAATTCGTTTGACCAATTTTCTTATTTAAATACATTTAAATACATTATTAGATTAATTAAATACATCAATTTCATTCTTATTATTACTTTCTCTTACCTATATGAAATGTAGTATAAAATCATGTCTTTCGTCAAAATTTTCGATGTCCAGTTTTTAGCGGAAATACACGTTTTCAGGTCCCCTGCACTCGGAAAAACATGTGTGTGTATGTGTATGTATGTTGTCAATATACCTCGAAAACCAAACGTCATAGAAAAGCGAATTTTTATATATAAGTTTAATACCGCTTTAGCAGCCCCTAGTAATAATTTTGTTAAAATCTAATGACCGGAAGTGCCACTTTATTCTTGTGATTTTTAGTTTTTTTGCAATTTTTTCGAAAACGGCTATAACGAATTTTTTTCAAACTCGTCATGTTTCTTGCGCCTATAATGCTATATTACATGAACTAATTGGTTTCTCTGAGAAAACTCGTTGAAGTGAGTTATTGAGAAAAATCTCTAGAGTTAAGCAAGATTTTGTCTGGCCAGTAACTTCCATGGGCGACCATTCCAATTATTGTCCCCAAAATAAAATAAATTAATATTTTAATGATTTTTGTGCATTATTTACAAACTTAATTACTTTTTTAAATTTAGAAATTATTTTTGCTCTGAATCAGCTTAAAATTTAATTATAAAAGTCTTAGTACATGAATATAGGAAATTTTAGATGGATGTTATTTATGCTTTTAAATTAATTTTAGAGCTTTCAGTGCAGGTCTGTAGGAAAGTAACTAACCAGACTTCCCCCATACCTGTAAAACCTGAAAAACCTGGAATTGTCAGGGAATTTTGTAAACATCCCAAAGGTCATGAAATAGTCAGGGAATTTAACAAAATCGGTAAAAGTCAGGGAATTCTATAACGATTCATGGAAAAAATTTTTGTGTTTAAAAATACCAATATTTTTTACTTTATTAGAGTACCTATATAGGTATATAACATCACAAGATAGGTAAACTTTAGTTCCTTTGCAACATGTATAATTTACAAGGCAAGAACTTTCGGTTAGTCATTTTTATTTGCAATTGGCTGACTGTGTTCATCAGAATTTAAATTATTTGTGCATACGGTTGATATAGTTTTTATAACATGCATGCTCTGCAACGTGAATTTTCTTTCTTTTTGCCTTTTTGCCAGACTGAATCACCAGCTAGCCTTCTTTGTCAATACTTCGACATCCCCAGGCACCCATTTCAGTATAAACTTTGTTAGAGGTCTTTTTTTCCAGACTAAGGACTTCCTTATTTCCCCGCATTGGTCAACGAGAAGGGTGAATGGCAGAGGCCCTTTAATTGGGGTGCACTCTTGTGAATTATTAATCTCCCTTCATACCGAGTATTTACAAATTGGCTATTAATTAGTGTTAATAACTTCAAAACAGTATCTGCAAAAAATGGTTAGTCAGGGAAAACCTGGAAAAGTCAGGGAATTTTATGCCGTTCTGGAAAGGGGTACTCTGCTAACGCTAACAACTTCAAATCAAATTTTAAATTGGTAAGATAAAGCGTGTGCTGTCTCACACCAGATTTTATTTTTAAACTAAGTTCTAAACATTTTGCATTAACATAGCCAAAAATTGTAATCTCGAAAAACTTTTTATAATAACATTTTGAATATGATTCAACCAAAGAATAAATATTTTTTTAAAGCCATATAGACAACAGTTGCATTCATCAACTAGCAATGATATACCACGCGTGACTTTTTCCAAGTACACAAATTTCACATGTAAGAAGCCTTTAGTCCTTTTTCAAAAACATTTGTCAAAATTTTATATAGTTTCAAGATCATAAAATGTTTGTTTGTCAAAGGTGATCACGTTCCCTTACTACATATATAGTCCTAATTGTTGCCGGATAAAGGCAAAATAGGTAACCCAACCTTAAGGTCCCTGTATTTAAAATTAAAAAGGCATAATATTTAGAATTGAATGTGGAACATCAGGCGTTATTTAAGTTTGTGAGCTTAACTTTCCTGTTTCCTGTGTTTTTTCACAAAAATATTCAGGAAATAGTAGCGTGCTTTCGCTCTGATTGTAATTCAGAGAAGAGCGCACCTCGATAAGTTCATGAAAATAAATATCCTAGACTGTTTCACTGGGTGTAAACATTTAATAAGCTTGATGTGTTTACATTTTGCATCTAAAATGAGAGATTTCAAAATTTTCGATATACTTTTGTAAATTTAAATTTCCGCGCTATTGTGGACTTATTTTGTTTGCACCCTGTACTATTTAAAAGTGCCCAGTATTCAATAAATATTCTGCTTGCCATTTCGTGGAATTTTTGTTGTACTCGGTTAGCTTAACATGAAGATTATTAAATATTTCTCATAAAATCTATTTTCAATATAATTTCAGTTTATGATTCTAAGTATTTTTGGGTTCACCTTCGCCTATATTTTTAAATATGAAAATAATAGAAGCGAAACATAAACCAGCTTCATAAAATGAACCAACAGATAAAAGTGAAATAAAAATGAAATATGCTCTAAAATAAATGCAGCTGTGGCTTATTTTTCATAATTGAACAATCAGTTCAGTTGACATCTTCTTTTTATTGTCGAAATAAATTCATCAGATTGAAATAAATGTTGCAAATTAACGACTGTACCTGAAGACATAAATGTTTATACAAGACCTAAAAGTATTTATTTACATTTTGGAGAGCTATATTCAATTTCTTTTGTTTGTTTAAAATTTTGTGGTTGAAGTGCGTCAGCAGCGCTTGTTCTTGATCTAGAAACATTAAATTTAGTTTACACTTTTAAGAATAGATTTCTGATTCTGGATTTCCAGATTTTTAATTTGGCAAGTGGTCATGTCTGTGACGTTCGTTTCAGAAAAGAATTAATTTTATACTAAATTTTAGTTTTTTAATTTTTTTTTAGAAACGATGCCAAATTTTTGACGCAACTTTAGACAACAGGAAATTGCATTGCAGCACTGACGTATTTTATCTATGTATACCGTATTTTTGCTTAACATACCTTTTTCAATTAACGAATGGATAAGGAATCGAAGAATTCTCCCTCTTCGCAATTTTGCAAAAAGACATACATATTTATATTTAGCTCAAAAACAAAACGAAATTGTTAATGACGTGCTATTATTATTTTTACAAAACACAGAGGAAATAGGTTAATTAGTAAAAATATAAATTCGTTTTTAACAAGTGTACTTTCCGCTTCGGCTTTGCAGATGAAAGATTTTTTGTTTTCTTAAAATAAAGCTCCCGTTTAATTCATTAACTTAATGCATTAAAATTGACCTGATTACCTTTAGTTTTTCAATTTATCTAAGTGGAAGCACGTTAATAACTGATTTTATCACTTTTTTGGCTTCATTGATTTGGAACATTAATCGTTATTAAAATAGGAATATTTAATTTCGGCGAGGGCAACAGGGCGCCACTGGGTTTTTATCCAAACGTTTCGCTAATTTCAAATATTTAATTATCAATACAGTTTACTGTATTAATATATCATTAAGAAACACCAAAACAGGTGTGCGAAAGTTAATTGTAAATGATGAGTATTCCAAAAATTACTATAACGTTTTTTTAAAGAATCCTATTCTAAATCAGCACGACCTAGAGAATGAATTGCAAAAAAGTGTAAATTAGTCGCGATATATTAATACAAACATTACAACGTTTGTATCGGCGTGTTTTACGAATTTTCAACTTAAGAGCGTGTGTATGCTGAAATTAGGATATCTTATTTTAAGCTAAATATTTACATTTTAAAGTAATCGCACTAAATCTGCTATAATTCAAAACAATTTTACATTCAATCTTTTACGGCCTTCCCTTTTAACAGTAATAAAAACAAATTTATATCTTACGATGCGACGCAGAATAAAGTGCATAAAAATGTAAAACTTAAACTTATCCTTCGAGCATACCGCGTTTTTAACACTAAACTTCCTAGAAGCGTCTGAGAATTTGTAGGGGCGCAACCGGGGACAATCAAAGATTTCCTCTCCATTCTAACTTTCTTTATTTAATCATCTACTTCAAATGGGTTGTTTATTTTTATTACAAGATATTAATCTTAGTTTATAATTGTTATATGTTAAGCAGTTTTATGCCATACGGATCAACATTCCATGCTTTCCCAACGCGCCTCTTTCAGTATGGCGCCCGAGTCATGTGCGCCAACTGCCATAGTTGCGGCCCTAGATATGTGTTTCTAGTAAGAAAATTAAAGACGAAATTAGTGTTTAATGTTATCGCATAAGCTCAGAAAATGTAAAGCTTGAGTATTTTAAAAGTACTATATTCGGTAAATTGTTATCTTGGTTATAATTTGGGCGACCTAAAAAAAATAATGGGTTTGATCTTGAATTTCGAAACTAGTTTTCTGATTAGAGATAAAATCTCCGACTTAGAAGGTTTATGTCTACTCGTTGCTAAAAAGGAAATGAGTGTCTCTGGCTCACAATGGCTACACATTTTTATTATTCTACAAGACTCTTTTTAAAAATGGGGTATCGGCATTCTTCATGATTGCAGATAGTGTAAATTTAAACAAAATACAGACAAGCATAGTGATTTCTTTGTAAATACTTTACCTAGCGCAATTTAATCGGTTAATGTTACATTAAAAGTTTGAAATAATTGTAAAGAATTTACATTAGGACGGAAAAAATTACTAATGAAATATGTAAAACGTGTTTGCGTAATTAAAATTATACACACTAGTTGATATAAATTGAATATAAGTTGATTAATTGTTTAAAATACGCAACGATAAATATTACGAAAAAATGGCTTAGCCTAAAATCAAATCCGAACCTTTAGGATAGATTTCTGGCGCATTTGCCATTGCGCCACCGTCGAATTATTCCTTTAAATGTATAATATAACATATATAGAGGATATGTTAAAAATATATAGGATGATTCTAAAATACACCGACAAACTTAAAATTGGAAGTTTCATGTGCATGATATTTGCATAAAACATGCAAGTGCATGCATGTTTTGCTATAAACAGGCTTCGAAATTTGGTAAACACTGATGCTGTAAAAACGTTTTATTTTTCTAACTTCGCATCTCTCATTAGGTATAGCTTAAATTTCTGGGGAAATCCCGTTACCTCACAGCGAGTTTTTCGTTTACAGAAAAGGGCTATTCGTTCAATGTTTGGTTTATCCTGGCGTCAATCTTGTACAGCTATATATTCTGTACAAAAAAATTTAACTTTCCAACGTATATATATATTAGAAATTCTTTTATATGTTAATAATAACTTACATAAATTTTAATTATTAAATCAACACCACAATTACGATACCCGTCATGGACAGTTTTTATTACAATACAAACAGCATAGGCTTGAGTTATTTTAGTTAAGTCCCTGGTACATGGGTGCATTACTTTACAACAAATTACCAAAGACGCTTAAAATCTGTTTTAATGTAAAACAATTTAAAAATAGTATTAAAGATATTTTATTTCAAAATGCTTTGTATTCCATACATGAATTTTTAGCTTTTAACTTCTAAAATGTTATATTACTTTTTCGTATATGTATTTGTATTTCTGACTTATCCTATGTCATGAAACATGATCGATTGGATGAATAAACTTATTATTATTATTAACTTTAACACGTCGCTGTAGAGATCTAACCACGTCCATTAAAAAAAATTAAAATGTTAACTTTTAAGAATTGCAAATTTTACATATGCTAGATGAGTAACATATTTTATGAAAAATACTGACAGAGTCATCTATTGGTTTTTAATAAGAGGATATTTAATATAAATAAAAAAAATCTGGTGTGAGACAACACACGACTTTCTCTAACACATTTTAAATTTAATTTGAATTTATTAACGTAAGTGACTTTCCTACACCTAAATTGTAAACTTTATAATTAATTTAAAAGCATAAATAATTCATCCATTCTTAATTTCCTTTATACATGTACTAAGCATTTTATAATTAAATTTTGAGGTTATTTAAAGCAAAAATAGTTACAGACTTAAATAAAAAGTAATTAAGTATGTAAATAATTCACACAAATCATTAAAATATTAAATTATTTTTATTTTGAGGACGATAATTGGAACGGTCACCTATCCAAGTTACTCGCCAGACAAAACGTTGTTTAACTCTAGAGATTTTTCTCAATAACTCACTTCAACGAATTTTCTCAGAGAAACCAATTAGTTCATGTAATAT
>JAHWXV010289061.1:0-10022 GCA_024586415.1 Phrixothrix hirtus | reverse complement strand
TATATATATATATATATATATATATATATATAAAACAGAACCATGAATTAGGCTATTTAAAAAATCAATTATCGTAAATCCCGCGATTGTGCCTTTTTGAAATTATATTTCTTCGTTAGATATAAGATTTCTTGAAGCAATAGTACATCCACTTTATTACCGGTACATGGTCTTCCAAGATACTCAGATTTGTCTTTACTAAGTCCCTCCATGTTTAATTAGCAAATATTTAAAGTAGATCCAATTTCCTTTATATTAGTTGTCAAATATTTGTAATTGTCAAATAAATTAATTCAAATTCGGGAGTAACACGAAACGCGAAATTTTAAATGACATTCAATTAAAATATTCATTCAGAAATTCTTTTATTCAAAATCCAGATAAACTGCAGCTTAACACCTTCATTTAGACAATGTTAGTTAATTCTTTAGTGTTTGTGTAAACCTTTAGTAACAAATGTTTTAATTTCTGTAATTATATAAAATTTCGTTCTTGTAAACTAATACCATCTAGACCGTAAATTAAACACTTTTAGTATCATTTAATTTAAAAAATTGCATTAATTATTTATTGCTTTTCATTATTTTACTATCTAGCACTTGCATATAGTATACTTTTTATTTTGTGTTTAATAAATAAATTTTAAACTGACATTTGTATTTCGTTCGAGAAAAATAACAAAATTTGATTTTAACAATATACCCCTAGCAGGTAAAAGGTAGATAACTGTACTCGTAGTGTAATTTAAGCCACAGACAAGAGCGAAAGCAAAACAAAGTTAGTTAGCCGTTGACCCCAAATTAAATAAATACTCGCTCGATCAACTAAATAATTGTTATCCTAAAACGCTTTCTGCATGTTTACTATAACAGCAACGTACGCGCACATAAGCCATGTCATGAATTCTCTTTATAGTAGCTTTCTGACGTCACACTCGCGCGGTTATTCTGTCATGGGAATTAAATAAAGCGCAGAGAGGAAGGAGTGTATTCCTAAATTCTATTAACCAAAGTGGTCATTAGAACATAGCTGCTTAAATTTGTCGTTGACCGGTGGTGTAATACAAATTACTTTTGTAATAAAAAACAAACTAAATTTATTTTAAATGCCAGTTTACACTGGAGTGTATAGAGAAATGGCAGTAACTTGCATGTGAACACTTGCCGGGCTAGGTTTGACTGATGAGCTTCAACAAGAGCGAAACCAGTCTCAGATTGCCATCTAGTGTTCAAAGCATAGTTCCTAGCCACTATTTTTGAACTTACTCCTTGATATTTATGTCATGAGAGTTTAGTTTTATTTTTAAAAATTCATTTACAAATTTTATATACTTTTGAGGAATTGTCATTTTATTATTTCAATTAACAATTCCAAAACCAATTCATACACCATCTGTACTAATACATATGAAACAGGTATATAAATTTACTGTCTTCTAACAGTTTTCTCTGCTTTATATTATTTTACTTTAGTAACTTTACCTTTTAAATCAATAGACGACTAATTAAAAATGTATCATAAAATTACTACATTATGATAATTTGTCGTTATGAAGTGTAAGATGTGTTGCATAACCACATATGTGACATAATAATCACATTTTATATCAATAAAATGGTAGTTTTTTTTGGTAAGGGGAAAACAACGATCCGCACAATAATGAACATAAATTTCATTACCCATCACATTTCGATAAATAATCTTCATCTCTAAAGCGAGAGCAAATGTTGGCAATGCCTTGGAAACCACCATTCCGATACGCTACCAAATCTTATCATGTAAAATATTGATGATGTTTCCTTGAGAAACGATTAGCGACGCGATTTCATTTTTCATATATTGATGGTTCGTTAGCAACAATTTTCAGGAGTTCTTTTTATTAGTCTTATTGAAAGTCTGTGTAATCTTAAATCATCTTTAACACCCTTCCACCTCGCCCAATATTAGAGGCACACAATTCAGAATTCCCAGTTGTCCTACTTTTTCGTAAAAGTCCTAATTTGTCCTATCTTTGAGTCAGTTATCCTACTTTTCTAACAAAGGAAACAATACTACCAAAATGTCCAGGTAAGATATATATTGCTAAGAAGTGAACAATTTGAACATCTTCTACACATCTTGCAAAACAATATTTTAAAGTTAAAACTTTTAATTTTATATATTTATACTGATTTTTCTCTAAAATATACCTTCAAACACGACCCACCTTGTTATTAGGCAAATTGCATATAGCGCCACCACCTGAAATATAATGATACTAAAAATTCTAAAAGGTAGGTTAACACATTTATTATTATAATAACATTTATTCCCTTAAACTGTCAAATATTAAAGCAAACGCGTTTGGTCGTTACAGCGTTTGATCCAAGACTTTTGATATACCTTATATTATTATACAGTGTGGGAAAAGTCTGAAAGCTGTCACGGTCCAATTCGTCGCGAACTACGGACCAACGTTCCCAGGACGACAATCACGTTTTAAGCGATCCAAGCGGCGCAAGAGGAGAGTTTTAGGCTACCGACAGGAGTCGCTTATGAACGCTTCGCCCTGTGGACGTAAATTTCTGACAAGCAGATTCCGACAGTACACAATTAATCAGGATAAGAAGCAAAGTTGTATTCAGGGGCGCCACTGTCTCGGGGGACGAAAGAGGGTACACCAGTCGAAGTCCAGCGAAACAAAACCGATTTACTCGTCAACGGGGCGGGGGGGGGGAATTGATTGCCTGAATATCAGACCCAACACCTTACAGCGGTGCCAGTTATTTCCACTGCCGAAAATCTGGCGTGACAAGTCACTCTAACACCCTCACAAACCTGTAGGTGTCTTATCACAAAATAAAAGGCTAGTAAACTTGAACAATCAATAAATATTATAACTGTTAATTTCTGAGCAAGCGTTTAATTGTACAATACATTACCAACTCTCCACTGCGACGAATAAATGGAGTCCAACCTAGGGGTTCGTCTTTTAAGCTAAAGGGATTGGCGTTATACAGTCTAATTCTTAATCTAACTTACATCTGATAGGTCGTCTGCTACAGTTGTTGGGCGTCGTCGATAGTTACAGCCATAAGAGTGTCAAAATTGCGGGTGCCTCTCGGGCGTTCTGTACACAAATGGGCATACTACTCAATAGCGTTCTGGCCATCACAAAAGAGGATGGTTCACACATACACACACAAACGCGCGTGCGCGCGCACGCACGCATTCACGCTCGCGCACACCCACACACGCACACGCTCACGCACACACACATACACACGCCCGCACGCACATACCAACACGCATACACACACGCACGCACGCACACGCACACACAAACAAGCACACACAAACACGCACGCACACACGCGCGCGTGCGCCCACGCACACATGCACACACGCGCACCCACGCTCCACCACGCACGCACACGTACGCATACGCACGCGCACACGCATGCACCCCCCTCCCACACACACATACACAGGCACATGCACCCGCGCGCGCACACGCGCACGCGCACACATACCCACACGCACAAGCACGCATGCGCGCACACGCGTACGCGCACACAGAGACAGACAGACACAGACAGAGACACACACACACACAAGAAATAAATTAATCGGTGTGGGGTTATTCCACCTTTCTTCATCTCACCCGTGCACGGAGATTTTCCAGATTTGGCGTCTTTGAAAATGTTTTTATTATTAGCAACATTAAACGGTACCAACAAAATGATGATATCAGGGCAAATGCTCAAAATGTCGACCGTCTGTTTCTTGACAATACGCTAACCTATTCATAAATTCTTGGTAAACATTTCTAATTAACAGTGGAGGAATACGGCGTATATTTTCTTGTGTTCGAGTTTTAAGAGTTTGAATAGCAGGAGGTCTGTTAAAATAAATATTACCCTTCAAATATCCCCACAGGAAAAAGTACAGACGAGACAAATCGGGAGACCTTTCGGAGCACTCAAAGTAACCTTGTCTTCCTATCCAGCGATCAGAAAACATTTGATTGTGGTACTTCCTAGCAAGAAGAGCGTAATGGGGTGGTGCACCATTTTGTTGAAAACATATTTCCGACGTTAGCACATCAGTTTCCTCGTGATCTGGATACAGTTCAATTAATGCACAAATTAATTCAAACTGCAAAAACTGAAAGCATACTTGTACAGTTACATTTTCGTCAAAAAATGCGGTTCTATAATCCTATTCTATCCTTAAATATCCCTACCAACACATTACGCTACTCAAGATGTTCAGTATGAGTTTCTTCATGTGTTCTCTGCTGCCCAGTATTTACATTTTTGACGGTTTACAAAGCCATTGAAACCAAAAGTCACTTAATGAGGAAATAAAATATTTGTAACGAAAAACGGGTTTTCTAAACAGGGTTCTTGCATTCCTTCAGAAAATTCACTTCTACGATCAAAATCGTTTTCATTTAGTTCATGAACTAGAAATATGTAGGGATGATACTATACGTTACCCAAAATACTTTGAATCGTTTTTTGACTAAGATTCATATTTCATCCAGGTAGCCGAGTTGAAAAATTAGGATCTGTTAACTTGGCACCTCCCAGTTGAAGAATTTGTCTTGAAATCTAGCTCCAAATTATTTTCATCTAGCACTATATTGCTCGACTAAATCCAAAGCTAGCACTTTAAAAATAACTAAAACAGTGTCAGGTGGAGGGGGAGACAAGTTAACGCTCACCCTATCCGATTGTCTGATGGCTTTGAAATGATATCTCCGGATTTCCTAGCTCCATTGAGTTTATAACTAACATCATTGTTAGGATTTAATGCGTTATTGAAATGCGATATCTTAACCCCTTCATTGAACTGATTTGTTTCAAGAGTTAGCTGTCGATTTTTTAGAGCTAATATCACCTACCTCCATTAATTGCAGAGGTAAGAATTACAATTGCTTAATATTGAATTTTCTAATAATTCTGATTGAATTAAGCGAGAAGTCATTTCATATATAAATATTGATTAAAATTTCTTGAATTAAATCTTCCTGAGCGTGGTTCTGGAAAAGCTGCCATATTGTTACTATACTAAGCCCCGCCCACTTGCACCTACCATTTTCTACCAGAAAAAATTGCTAGTGCCTCGTTACTCTTCATATTGTTTATGAATTCCACCACCACTAGGGATTTTTAACGTGCCAGAAATCACATTGACACAGGATCCACAATTTTACTTGCTTATCCAAGAAGAAGGCATGTTTTTTAAATTTTTTTCACTGAAAAATTTACCGACCTCGATCGGGTTTGAACCCGTGTCCCTTGGATGTAAATGCTAGTATGCTAACATCTACACTAATCCACGCAAGCGGATTTGATTGTATATAAATGACTAACTATTACATTTATATTTGAGATTATATTATATTTCATGTAATGAAGATGTTTTGATCGACATTATGGACATATCTTTTAATTCAGTCGTTTTTAAAGACAGTTGTAATGAAACAATATAAATCAAATTACAACCAACATATATTCATATTTTCAACAATAGACGTTTCTAGCATATTAATATCTATTTTTGTCTGCATTGTATTCAGACCCCTGGCGTCTGAATTTTGTTTGTTCCTTTGTAATTTTAAATACCAGTTGAAGATTTTTCCACCTTATTTAAAATGGTTACCTATTCTAATGTAAAAATTTATGCGATTGTGAATTTACCTATAAATGGCTATGTTAATGCATAATTAATAATTTATAACAGTAGCTCTACTGCTTCTTTTCATCATTGTAGTACCTTTAGTCTAATATTAGGAAATGTCCTTTTGTAAAGTAACAATACTTTTGACTTCAGTTTCAATTATTAATACTGGCCAACACAATAAAATTTTAATTTAGTGCCTTTGATAGTAGATCTATTCTTGGGTGTATTTGGTGGATAATTCTAAAAATGACATCAATTTTGCCATGTTACCTCTAATTTTTGCGCTAGAGCACTCACCTTGTTCAGTCAGAAGAATTTCTTCTTATAAATAGGTTATTTTCTGATGAGGACATTATTGGCTAGATTAGCACAAATTTCCACTGAAACTTTTAGAGAGGTACTTAGAGTAATAAGCGATGATAAAGTACTTAGCAAATACTTAAACAATGTTGTCTACATCGGATTTATATAAGCAACACTGACATGTCTCGCAGTTCAGTCTTATAATCGAATAAACATCATGAATTTTGTGTCAATGAGCATCTAGAATTGTTTCTCACAATTTTTGCACATTGTTTAGCATCGTGAGCGATGAAGGCCGCTCTGAATGTGATCCGTTTTTGAAACGGCTATACCAGTCATAAATCTGTGATTTGCCAAAAGCGTCATCACCAAAGGCTTCTTAAGTATTGCGTGCGTCTCAACTGTGTTTTTACGAACTTGTAGGAAAATGTAATATGAGTTCGTTAATTTATTATGCCTGTCATTTTTTTACGAAATGCAAATCGCAGCACACCGAAAACACAACATTACAAATTTTTTTATAAAACAATGACGCTACTTACAACGATGCCATGCAGCACATTGATCCATAGCGATTATGTGTATAACCACTGAGCTCTTCAAGTCTGTACTACATCCAATTCGCGCGAAACATTCAGATTTTGGTAATATTTGGGCAACACCTTGTTTGTGCTTCATTTGTTACATATGTTTCAGCAGTAACGTGTAGCATTCATTTTAATATTTTTTTTGTGAACTTGAAACAATTTGTTGATTTTGAACAGGTATTTTTTTAATACATATCTGTATAAAGCCTGTCCGAAGTTTGCCATCAATAAAATAGCATAACTTTAAAGTAATGAAAGTTTCTCAAATATGTTTGCGTTAAGAAAAGTTGCCCAAGAATGTCGGTTAAAAATCGATAATGTCAAGTGCATTCTAAATCTATAGTGCGTGTTCTGGCTATTAGCAGAGGGAGTGACCTGGTAATCATTGACAAGTAGTTAGGCCAACTCAAGTTCGCGTACTGCATAATCGCGCTATAATATCAATATCAAACAGACGGTTTATTTGTCAATGGAAATATTTTCAAAAAATATCAGAGTATGAATACTACTTTCAACAATGCGTATTAGAAAGGTTAGTACTCATTACGAAATGAAAATATAATTGTGTCCATGCTATTATTGATCAAACGTGAGAGATGAATTAATGTAGCACTTGCCAATGCTAACAGGGCCACTTTCTTGACCGCCTGCCAAATAAAATGTACTACATAATTATTATACTAATTGTGATTGTTTATGTCTAAAAAGGATTTCGAAATCTCTGAAGTACAGGAATTCTGTATATACCAAATCCTCCTTTGTCTTCCGAATTATAAGCCTCCAAAGAACGTTTGCAAGCAATTTAAAACAGAACACGACTGAATAGTAATATACTCAAAATAAAAAATTTACCGTATCTTACATACGAATTCTTCTACGACTAGACTAAGAGATCTCCCAGAAATCATCTTCGACATGAACATCAAGCCAGACTTCATTAGATAGAATGTCTGTATTACCAGTGGAGGGGATACGCAATGAAGCAAATCAGATTCCAATGTCTCCAAATGAAATAGAGTTGGAAAAAACAGAAAGGTAAGCTATTTTAAAATTAAAAACTACCCTCCCGCTAGATACATTAATCATGAAAAAAAGAGTTGTAACCGGTGCCAAAGTTTAGGCACGCCCAGCAAGACTGAAACACGAACCCTACACATGTTAAGTGCGAGAACAATTACCATATGGATGCATGCGGAAAATTGAAAAGCACCCCCACAAGGTGTGCGATTTACGTCGAAAGTCATATTACTAACTACAAGGGTGTCCTTACTATCCCAAATCAAAACAGCACCACCGCCCGAAAAAGCTAAATTGTCAACGGCAATGACCAAAGAATTACCTCTGTAACTACTGACATTATCAGCTGCTGGCCGGAAATATTAAAAGTAGCTGATACAAAGAATACAGAAAAGAACGAATCGTAACAAGGGGTTAATTAAATGCCAACCAACAGCGAGAAGACGGGGAGGAAAGATTTCTCGAAAAACAACGTTATTCAATTATTTTCTCGATCATAATTATTAA
The DNA here is from genome assembly GCA_024586415.1 of Phrixothrix hirtus. Lineage (NCBI taxonomy): Eukaryota > Metazoa > Arthropoda > Insecta > Coleoptera > Phengodidae > Phrixothrix > Phrixothrix hirtus. The sequence goes on along the minus strand of JAHWXV010289061.1, from coordinate 1,938 downwards.
AGTTTTCAACATTAATGCATTATTGATATTATGTCGACAGCACTGACGGGATAAAGGTATAATGGCACTAAATTCACTAAATGTGTATACTGCGTAAAAGAAATCAAAAGATCGCAGACCTGACAGTTTTCTAGGGTCGTTAACGCTTTACACAATTAATTTAATTACTAAAGAAAATAAATAGGTTCGTTGGAAACTTGATGGACTTACCTCGTATCTGTAAGAAAGATGTTATTGCTGAAGTAATCCAGGAAAAGTGAAATAAAAGATTTCGTTAGCAGAAAATATTATTTAATGCAAGGTAACTTGTACATATGCATAGTTACAGATTTTGTAATTACTCTCTGCAAATATGTTAAATATAAATTGTCAAGTATTACTGACGTATTAAATATAAAAATATAAAATAATTAATCTGTTAGGAGCTGAAACAGGGGCATTAATTACGGTCTAAATTAAATCATAGTAAATAACGATTAAATAAATTTGAAAAAGCTTAGAAATTTAAAAAAGTATTGCCTGCAAACTTAGCTAGTTTATTTGGTTCAAATCATGAAATATTAAAAGAAGATTTGCAAAAAATGAATTAACGATTAAACGTAAAGAAGAAATCTTCCGAAATACTCAAATTTTCGCAAATTTTATTGGTTAATAACTTCTGAAATGTTTCTGAAAGCGCCAGTAAAATGTTTAAGACTGTCTTACAAACTTTTAGAATTTTATGCTGTGTCCGAATTGATTAAAATGCATGCTAAAATACATGCTAATTTCAAGTTGTTATCCCTGCCACATTTAAGTCACGTCCATAAGTTCATATTCTACTAAAACGCAACCTAAAAACTGATCTTAAAGTTAGGATTCTAAAAAATAGGCTCGAATACATACTTGTGTACTAAAAAGAGTCAAACTGCTTACTTTAAACTATTAGTTTACCTTAAAAAGCTGAAATTTGACGCGTGGAATTATAATTAGTTATTTTTGTTCATAATGACAGAATAATGTTTCAAATGTTAAGTTTTTTCGTTAGTTATTTCTACATCAAGGCTGTTAACTGGAGTTTTGTATTAACGGCAAGATTATAGCATAGCACAAGGGTATGATGCAAAACACCGTAGTTTATAATGCGTCAAGAGCCAAAGATGCTACTTACAGCAAATATTTATATAAAATTGATATCAAAATGGTATATTAAAAAAAAGTTTCATAAAACATGTTTTCGTCACAAGAGTTCAAGTTTAGAAAACAAGTCTCGTAGAGGTGAGTTTTCTAATGAACCAATGATAAAACGTCTTATGAAACGAGTTTTTTATACTATTTTATCTACTTGCTAAAAATTTAGAGGAAACGCACTTTTTTGACATGTAATTAATTTGGGGATTTTAGTAATAGTTGGTGACATTCACTTTTAACATTTTATAACGTTTGTTTTGGTTATAGATATTAGACAGGTGTTATTTATTTAGCTGCTATGCCTTTCGACTACGCTACAGTCAGAGATTTGGTCGCAGGTTAGCGATTTACTTACGAAGAGGCTTTATTACTTTATGATTGTGCATATTTTTTGAACGTACTTGTATACTTATATGTTATATTTATATTTTATTTGATATGGCGTTATATCATCAACCTTTGTATTATGATTCAATTAAATTCACATTACGTTTTAAAATCATATATTCAATATGTACATATCTTCAACGATCGTATATTTACAAATTTCTATGCTACATTACTTTCTATGATCTAAAATCTACTCATGCAGATTATTTACACTCTATCTACATACGTTTTATTTAGTGCGGTTATAAAACAATAGTTGCAAAAGGTTAGTTATGCTTTGTTCATTTTTGCATTAAAAAGATAGTTTAACCGTGTAAGTGCATGCTTTTAAGGATTTATATCAAGGTGAGTTAATTAATATATATATATATATATATA
>JAHWXV010288986.1:0-13099 GCA_024586415.1 Phrixothrix hirtus | reverse complement strand
TCAAGTACTTTATTGACATGAATTTTTCGTTTTTATTTAATATTTTTATTAGTTTCTTCAATATTGAGTATTAATTATACCGGATGTTCCTAAAAATAGTGTTATAATAAATTGTACATGATGAAGTTTTTGAATTTCATTTCAAACATCCCTTTTAGTCCGAAATTCAAGGTGTTCAAATACTTTATTGACCCACTGTAGCTATGGAAGTAAATCAAAACGCAACGATAATAATATTTACTTGCTCTAATAAAAGTGATACAATTTATACAGGGTGCGGCCGTAAGATCTTGCATATTTGAGCAACCTTAATAAGGTAATAACAGTAAACCGTGACCTCATATTCCACATGACATTTCGATTTCTTTCAATCTTTTAGGATAATTGTTTATCAAGAATTGCAACCCATTTGGATCTCAGTTTACTATTTAGATTTCTTCACCTATTCCAATGAAACATTCTTTTTTTGGTTTATAGTCATATCTTCACTGGAACTAAAAAATCCTTATCCCAAATTTTATTGATTTTTGAAGAAAAAGATTCACCAACAACACCCTATTTGACTAACAATTAACGGTTGAAATTGTAATAAAATTATTTTATCTGCCGTCGTATCATAATAAAAACTTTATAAATGCCTACTTGAGTCTCATAATGCCATTTAATATGAAACTGAATGTCGGAATGGGATTTATTATAGCACTGAGTACTGTGATGAAATTTATCATAATGAAAAATATTATTATGAATAATTAATTCGTTATAAAGGAAACGAGCGCACTTCGCATTTTAACTTAAACAGTATTTCCAAACTATTCCAAGCTAATATTAATCCATATTTCGATTTTTGCTTGTTTTCCGCTAGCAGATAACATTTTGCATGCTATACAGGCCGTAATTAATTATTATGGCACTTGTCGTGTTATTAACCTCGGCTATGCCTCGGCCGATAATTTTTATGACGCATGCTACAATTATTACAATTACGATCCTTGTACCATAAATACCTATTAAACAACTATTAAAATATAAACTACGAGCCCAAACCCTTAATAGTTCGTTTATTGTATATGTTTAGGATTTGTTTCACATTTAGTTGTACTGTATTCGCGAAAACAAAATTTTATCGAAATACTGAGTAGGTACATATTTAAGATTTAAGAAATAAAACGGCTACTGATTTTGTTTAATTTGTTATTGTTCCAAAGCAAGATTAGTAGTTCATTACAATACCGATAGTCTTGGTTTATTGTAAGTGATAATTACTTATCTAATAACAACAATAATCCATATAAAATTGCACAAGAAATTAAAAGGGCGCGTATGACAGTCAGAGATATTATTGAAATTTATAATAAGCGTGGTTCGACGAACGAGAAACAAACAGGACGTCCATTATCATTTTCCAAAGATGAATATCTAGCTTTAACACCAATTGTGATGAAAAATAAGCACTCTTCTGCTATTTCAATTATGATATTGCGCGAAAATTCAGTAGAAAATAGTGTATCAAGAGACACAACGATAATAACTATGAGAAAAAACTATTAACAGGTAAGAAATGTTTGGTTTTTATTACGCTCACATAACCTTAAATCTTTAGGCAATAAAATACCGTTATCATTTCTAACCGACAACCAGTTAAAAGATAAATGGAAATAGTGCAAATAGGCACAAAGATTGGGATTTGAAACTATGACCATGCCTACTAAAACTGTTGCAAGTGATTCAGGAACATGATGCGGATCAGCGTTTGGAATTTTGCGAATAGTTCTTCGCGTAACAGGAAAGTGATCCTTACATTTTATGGATGCATGAAGCCCTATTTAAACTGAACGGCCGAGTAAATCGATACAGTTGTGTTTACTGGGTTATTGATAATTTCTACGAAATTATCACGGAACACTCCTGATGTGAAGAAACTGTTGCCATGGAACCATATTTTAAAAAATTACTAGATGCGGTTATTCCATGTGTTGATAACAACCCCTGTTTTGCCAAAATGCAGTTGATATGACAACAGGACGGAATGCTGTGCCATTCTGGTTTAAATGTGAGAAAATTTAAACGAGTCGTAGAATGGCTTCCTAAATTATGTGATTCCTTTGGAACATTTTGAAAGATGAAGCTTTTGCTAAAAAACCACTTGATTTAAATCTCTTGCAATAATTAATCGAACAGTCATTTCAAAACTTGGATACGAATCGACTACTATATTCTGCCATCTGTAAGTCGGTGCCTAAACGATGTGAATTGTGTATCAGGAATAATGGTCTCCGTTTCAAACAAATGTTATAAAAAAATCTGCAATAAAAGATAAGGAAAATGTTGTTCCTTTTTTGAAATTTTTGGCGAAATTAACTTTTATTTGACATTGAATTTATTATAACAGAGTGAATAAAAAGTACGTTTAAATACGAGTATCTCAGATTTTAATAAGGATATTTACATAAACAAAACTGCTTACGAAATTGAAAGAAATGACTAATTTTTGCAAGAAATTAGCAAGTTCATCCTCCTTACAGAGCAGAGACAAGGAAAGTAGTTCAAAAAGTTTAAATAGGTACACCCCTTGAGTAACATCTTATCTCAAAGCTCTCAAAACGATAAATCTTTTAATGAACATCGTAATGCACTAAAAGGAGGCGTTTCGAAAAGATGAACAGTTAAATCTTCCAAAGCAAAGACGTTTTACTATTAAACTTTATTTGAAAATTAATAAAATAATTTATTTAATTAAATACCCAAAGTGTACTCCTCCTGCAGTTTGAAATATCCTAACCTCTGCAAAAAATAATCATGATATTGATTTGACATGATTATTTACAAATATTTTGATCTCATTTTAACAGTTGCTATGGTATTGATGTTTTCAAAACATTACGTGTTTTGGTATTACTTTAAAACATCTTGTTTATACGAATAATTATGACTTTCACCGAAGAAGAGTAAATTGAAATTTTGACGATGAGAGGCTGTAGTGATTGAACAAGAACTTATATCGAAGTTTAAACTAATTTAATTACGCTTTCTTCAAACGTACACCCACAAATTAACCAAATGTAAAACTGTTAAGAGCGTTACGAATAGTAAGAATGTGAAGAACTGACAATGATCAGGATGGCCAAACATTACAATATTATAAATGAAGATACAACGCTTGAAGTCAGGCAAAATTTTATTGAAGCTCGTACACGTTTCTTCATGTAGCGTTGTTCAAGTAAGTCTTTATGCCACACTGGCTGTTTTAAAAAAATCATTGAAACCTTATAAAGTATACTTGGTGCAAAAACTAAACGCAGATGATTTCAACCGCAGACTAGAATTTTGTGAGACAATGATGGAAAGAAGCTATAAATTTTATCAGAATTTGTTATTTTGGAGATAATACACTTATATTATGTATTGTAATAACTAAATCTTCATTGGAAAAATAAAGAACGCACTAAGGCACAGCAAAAATTCATGGGCGAGTGTTGATGGAACATTGTTAATTGGACCGTGTTTTATTAACGGGTTTGTAACGGCCAAAACAATGTAAATATATGCTTCCACTCTGAGAAATACATTTTGAGCGCATACAATTGGGACACCATCTCATTTTGGTGACAATGCCCGTCAATACTTAATGAGATGTTTCACAATATTGGATTGATAGATGGAGAACTTTTGAAAGGTCAACTTATTCAGCGAATCTAACCCCGATGGGACACTTAAAAACTAATGCACTTAAACCGAAAACGAATTATGGAGATGCTAAGATAAAAATAGTCGGCAGAGAAAAACTATTTGCATAAAAAGTAAAATTCTAACATCTTGAGAAAAAAGAGATTCAGCATTTCTTGTTCAATTATTGAATTCATGAAAAACCTTTGATGTCTTAGATTTTTGGTTTTTTACCAATGTTTTTCTCTTCTGTTTCTTATTGTGGCAACATCTAACTCCATAGTTAGGTTTTGATTTATATTTGAAGCTGCGAACCATAAACTACAAAAGATTTTGAATGTGTCTAAAACCAAAGCTAGAAGTATGAAAGAGTAAAGGTATATCCTGAGAATCGTGACGAATGTAAATCAAATCTTTCTATTACAGATTATCATATTGTCAAACCAAAAGAGGAGCACATTTTGAACATTTATGTAATAATAACAAATCAGTTTTTATTTACATTTTTATTAATTTAAAAAAATATTAGTATTAGAATGTCATTTCAATGCAAGCTTCGACTGCTATCCTTTTTAAAATGTACTCTTTTAGCACATCCCGGTTTTCCCGAAAATAGATTTTTGAGTTCTTTGAGATAAGGTGTCACTTGGCTTACCTCATTTGTTTCCAACCTGAGATATTTAATCGTTTCCGAACTTTTCTCCAACTCTGCACAGAGAAAAATTAATGTATGACACCTTTAAATTCTATACCAACCTTAGGAATCGCCTTTCTAGCAGACAGCGCCGTTTTTGATTTTATTGATGTCGAACGCTGTTTCTGTGTCTTGTAATGCCTTGTCCCGGGAATAATGAGATGCTTCCAATGATTCAAGAAATGCATTTCTAGACAGCAAACTTAATTACTATTTTTAATGCGACAGAAAAATAAGCTATCTGTTCTGACAATTAATGATTATTAAAGAGCTGATCATGCAAAATGATGTCATATCTTTACTAATAGCATTATATATAAAATCAATGCTAACATATAGACTAGAGAAATATTTTTTAATTATTTTAATGTATTTCGTGTATTTGTAAATTTTAAATGCGAGTTAGTTAAATGCAATAAATTAATGTAAAATCAACAATTCAAAATTCAAAACGGATGTCAGTTCGATTAATTTTTTAGGTTTATTTTTGTTGATATACACTCAAAGCATCATAATTGCATTACTACCTTGAAGTCCAAATTTAAAAGTCGTTATGCACTTATAGTGCTTCAATGTGAAATATAAAAATTAAATAATGTTTCTGTATGATGCATGAGAGATTTAATGTTAACACTGACAATTAATGAATTCTCACACGCCCTTTCGTTAAAAATAGAAAAATAGAAGAACAGCTGGTTATAGCACTTCGTAGAAAGTTTTTATCCGTTTCGGGTATGCTAAAATAATTACTGCTACTTTAGATCACAAAACTTTTTTATATGTATCTAAATATACACTTCAAGACAAAAACAAAATATTTTGATAAACCTTCAAAGAGCCAAAACCGCCTAATAAATTATAATTCACGGTCTCCTTTTTGAATATTTTTATATTCTGATTTTATAAATAATATTTAGAAACAATTTAAAACACATTATAACTTTTAATCGATGGGTGTGTAAAAATAGGCGTATACTTAAAATGTCAAAACTATTATTGTTCAATTATGACAAAATTGATTGATTGATTGAATGGCGTTTTTATTTCAACAAACGTCGATTCTGGAGAGCTAATTATACACCAGCTGTCAAAGAAAAATGTTGATGTATACATATGAGAAGATTATATGGATCACATTAACGGTATTTATCTATAAAATCATAATGAAGTATAGACCAACAGTTGTTCTAGGTAACCTTTTCTCTTAAAAAATAGAAATAAAATTATCTGGTAATCTGTAGTACTTTAAAATTGTTCAGTCACGCCCCATAACTTGTTATTAATTTTTCCTGCCTTGATATTTAGATACTCAATGCGTAGTATTTTCTTGTAGTTAGTTATAAAAATACGTCTACCTTTAAAATACTTTTTTTTAAATAATACTTCAAAACCATGTTTGATAATAAAAAGAGCATATTATATAAAAAATACGACTATAAAGTCGTTTTCTCAAATTTTGATTCAATTTTATCAACTAGATACAGCAGATTTAACGGTGGCGCATCGGGCTGTACTCAGGCACATTGCAAAACCTCAACTTTACATTTTTTTTAATGACACCAAGTTTGGTTTAACAAGTGCAGCCGGGGCCTCAGCCGACTTTAATCTGCTGCTACCAATGTACAATATTATTACGTTAAACTAGGCAATATGGTCCAAATATTTTTGGTTAAACGTCATAACAAAAAATAAATATTCATGTTTCAATATGGTCACTGTATACTGTTAATTTTTTTATAAAAATAATTATTAAAAATATACAACTAAGTTTACTCTGAATTTTGATTCCTAAACTTGATTTTTCCACACTAATAAACCTTTAAGCGCTTGTGACCTGTTTTTATAATTTACCGGCTATCTTGTCCCTTGTCCCTTGTCCCTTCTGATATATTTCCTAAACTGTTGTAATTGTCATAGTAACTAATTTTCATAGTACTGTTATGAAACGAAGGTTTTATATCAAATTATCATAATTGGCTGATATTTGTCGTTAGTGCAAAAATTAGCTCGAGAAAAAGTTAGAAAAACGAGATCCGAAGGATTGAGTTTGCAAATTTTCGAGACTTAGCGCTGTATCGCAATATTCGATATCGTCATGAGAAAACCTCGTAACTCCATTTTTTACGATTTTGAGGTTTTGGTTCCATCTTTTGTTGCGCAAACCTCGTATGTCCACGTACGCACCACAAATTTATATTCAGCCCCGTAACTCTTTCGCGCACTAATTCGCATATGTAAAACCTCATAATTCCATGTACTTACTGATTCATATAGTTAGTGTACTACTTGGTAATCGTTGTAAGTGTGTACTTTTAGTAAACAAGGTAAGAGTTGTTATTTTATACAAATAACCTAAAGTAAAATCGTCAAAACTGGCTGTAATAACTTGCTTTCTTTTTAATTCATCGCAAAGTAAACATCTTAAAAACTTGTAAAACTTTTAAACTGTTGATTCTTGTTTTATGATTTTAAACATACTAATTTAAATAAATTATTATTTCACTTTTAATAATGCCTGGTCCAGACAAATGAATTAACTGAAAACTGCAATTTTATTCTATGTAAGCAACCTAACCTAAAATTATTTCAACAAGATAACCTAACGTATAAAGATAGGGGTTTTCAGCTGAAATTTAATGATTACAGCAGGAAAAATAAAACAAAGTTATGGTCTTCTTTCATGCTTACAGGATGTTACGTATAAAACTAATTTTGGGGATGGTTTTGAAGAAAAATCTGCTTTTTGAACTGCCTACAACTACATATTCTGCTGCTCTTATTTTGATTGAGGCCAACGTTCATACTCATTAAGTTTTTCAGAACCTTCATCAATATCTGAGCTTGAAGAGCTACTTCCCATGAACACTCCGATAAATCTTTACAATAATGGTGACGTAAGTCTCTTCCCAGTTATTGACATAGTAATGAATCTCTTCTGCGAAATATTGCAAATAAAGGCACAAATCTCATACAGAAGATGTTCGTAGCATAATTCCAAATAACAATGAATATGACAGCGATGATATCGACCCCGATTGTGCACCCCTTCCCCCTCATATGACCAACATGAAAACGAGTTGAATATTGAAACAACTGCAGAAATTCCTGTAAGGCGTATACGGAAGAAGAAACATGTAGAAGAGAGTAAGTGAATGGTTAATACCAATAAGCGCAAAACAGAGAAAGGAGTACACTATCATGGAAGAAAGAAACTTGATGGAAGCTGGACATGAAAAATTTCGAAAAGTAAGAGAAAAATGAAAGAAAGGTGTGAATGTAAGTTATCTAAAATTTCAAACACCTTGACTATGTTACAGTGTGCAAATTGTACTGCAGATGATCGACAAAAGTTGTTTATAGAGTTTTGAGATATTGATAAAGGGAACAGAAAATTTTCATAAAAATGTTAATCCCCCAAGAGGAAATAAAATGGTCAAGAGATATAAAAGAAGAAAAGTCAAGGCGCATCTATAGTTAATGCTACCACTTGCTATCTAGAGAAAGAAAACTACGCGTCTGTAAATAGATATTCCTAAATACATTATGTATAAGAGAGTGGTTTGCGATATCTTGGAAGAAGACTGGTAATCATGATCGGGAGCCAATACCTCACCAAACTGATGATGAAGATGAATCAAAACCGGAAAAATATCCAACTCAGCTTAGATCTATTAGATGTTCTATATTATTCGAAGAAATAAGACAGGTTAATGTTATTTTTGAAGTCGTTGCCAAAAATGGAATTCAATTATTGTCGAGCCAGAACAACAAAATTATATCTCGAGCCTATATGGACTCAAACTCTCATGTATCATTTTATTCCAACAACTGATGCAAGGAATAACACATTGAACCAGTATCCTTAACTCTGTTCCTAAATTTCTTTGATGACATGCACCTAAAAAAGATGAATGTTATGTTGATGTTGTCAGATAAACAGATAACCTCGATGAAGCAGAATACTAAATTTACCAGTTAATGAAAATTGAAGCTAGGGAAGAAAAAGAAAGAGGCAAGGCCAGTTTGAAGAATAAAGTGTACCTATACAATGGACCTGTAATCTGTCCTCCAATGCCCAAAATCTACAGTTTCACTTCTATATTACAAAAAGAAGTTAGTGGTACATAATTTTATCGTATTTAATGTAAAAACCAAGGACGCGTATTGCATCATTTGCAATTAAAGCGAGGGAGGTGTCGGTTCAAATGATTTCGCAACTATTTTATTATAGAGAATTTGGAAACAGAAGAAAATGAACAACTAATTTTTTACAGTGATCGGTGCTGTGGATAAAATAGCAACATAACACTTTCGAATGCTTTGCTTAAGTTGGCGATCGAAAAAAGAATTTATCAGCATTATTTAGAGAAGGGGCAAACACAGATCGAAAGCAGACTAAAAAACAGAAAAATATGTATGCCAATCGATATGTACGATGTGCCTTGCTGCTATGCAGAAACCCTTACTCACGACTATTTTAAGGATTATTCTAATTTGTGATATTTTAACTCAATAAGACCGGAAAAAATGTTGGCAGCCTAACTGTGCAAAACATTCGCGCCCTCCGCTACAAATCAAGTGGTATTTTGGACTACAAACTAAGACACCCAGATGAATGGAAAGAACTGACAGTTCGAATCAATAAAAGTACGATTACTGTTATTCCCTAAGTTTATAGTGAAAGACTAAAGATCAGTAAGAACAAGTTTGACACGTCTAGAAGACAAAAAATCATTAGATAAGGACTACCATGGTTACTATGATGCCCTAGCGCATGATTAATAATGTGCCCATCTGTTACATTGTTTTCTTACTTTTTAAATTCTAATGTAAAACTTTGACAAAAAATGTTTAGTTTATTATGTACTTATAGTACTTTTTTAATGTTTCAAAATTTAATGATGGAAAAGCTCGTAACTCTTGAATTATACAGAACTGTAGCGAGAACACCCTTATTGTTTCATTACAAAATTAGTGGTCAAATTGCGCTCTATACTGTCATATTCCATAATACCTATAGATATACAAGGTGTGTCCCAAATGTCATGAAATATATTTTTTGCCGAACCCCTATTGGTCGCAGCGCTACTTAACCGGTTTGATTACATGAGAGGAACTCTCAGCTTCACAGTGCACCTAAGGTCAGTCTCCTCCGAGCATCGATGGAGTCAGGATAGCTGATTTAGTGCATCTCTGTTTTATGACCACGCCATGACGCATCAGAGTGTGTTCTTGACTCTTGGGAACAAAACAAAGTCGGCCGGAGCTATCACGGGACTGTAGGGTGGGTGCGGCAGCATTGCCACCTTATGCTTTTTCAGGAACTTACATACGCGCAGAGACGTGTGGTTGGGCGCGTTATCGTGATGAAGAAGCCAAGTAGCAGCAGTGTCTTTTCGTACGCGGATGACCCTTTCCTTAATTTTTCCATAACAGCTACGTAGTACGCAACATTAAAGGTCTGTTCTTGAGGGAAAAACTCTTTGTGGACCACACCCTTAACGTTGAAAAAGGCAATCAGCATTGTTTTCATTTTGGATTTGTTAATCCTCGCCTTCTTCCGTTTCGGGGACACCGAGGTGTGCCATTCGGCACTCTGGCGCGTCGTCTGGTTTGCTTAGGCATACGTGAGTTTCGGCGGCTTCTTTGTCACGTTTTATGCAGAATTTTATCGCCCAACATTGTTCGAAAGTATCTGTCATCGCGCATCGTGACGTGGTCTCAAAACAGAGGTGCACTAAATCAGCTATCTTGACTCCATCAATTCTCGGAGCAGACTGACCTTGGGTCTGCTTGAAGCTGGGATTTTCTCCTATCTCACCAAAGCGGTTAGGTGGCGCTACAACGAATAGAGGCGCGGCAAAAAATATATTTAATGACTTTTGATACACACCTTGTATAGTGAAAAAAGTATTCCCAAATGTTTTTATTTTTTGAATTATTTAGTTTTTCTGTTCCTGTAAAATTTGATTTTTGGAGTTATGAGGTTTTCTCATGAGGGTATCCATATACTATTTTCAATGTAAACTTAAATTTGAAAATAAAGAAATTACTAGGGCGTTGAATTAGAATCTCCTGGATGGTAAATTATTATTATATTTTCACTTCACCTTAAACATTTCCAGGGCGATTTTCATTGATGATCTTTCATTTGTACATTAATGACAAATAGTCATTATGTTTTTCTCTTAAAGTAATAATGAAAATTATCTAAAAATGTTTCAAATATTTCATTATATCACCGAATTTAATTTAAACATGAAACGAAACAGAACTGAAGACTTATTCTTCACTCTGCGTCCGCAGAGCAGAAGTGATTGAAATGTGTAAGTTATGAGCCTCTGAAAAATTTTCTTTGGATGCCCATGATCCTTACTTTGATTGACAAACTTGTAGCAATGAACATAAAATTAAGAAGACTGTTGGGATAACGTGTAATTGTTGGTTTTAAGGTGATCTTTCTGTAAGTCAAAAAATTATGAATAAAAATGAACCATGTAGTGACAAAGCTTTGTAAGACCTTTACTAGCTTGACGAAAACAGCAAATTTGTACAGGAAAAAAAGGTCTTAGTAAGAATAAAAGGAACGAGAGTAAAGCAAATGTGGTTAAAATACCTTGTAATCTTAGTGAATTCTATGATTTAAAAGTCAAAATGTCTAAATTCTGCACACTGAGAGCAAAATTGTATGTGTTTGGGTTTTAGTTTAACATCATAAGGTGGGGTCTGAAATTTCACATGTTGTAGTTTGGGTATACAGTAATGAGAGAATAAAATTTGACAATTTAGCCTTCCAACATTTTTTATGGCCTAAAAACAAAAAACTGATTGATTTTCAGACTTGCTATCTAAGTTTCAAGTTGAACAAAATATGATGGTACCAAAAATGTAATCCACTTGGTAGTGATAAGTTAAGTTTTTGTTCAAAGCCTCTACTTTGTTTAGTAGGTATCTGAAATATTAAAATGTCCATAAGATCATGGAATTGAGAAGGGTAAACGTGGCCGGGCTTAAAAATTAGTTCGATTTGTGTAAAAAAATGTGCAAAATGTTATTTTTTTAAATAGCCGTGCAAAACATTACTGGGTAATTTGGCTGCAATGGCCCATAATGTATAATAGGTTCACGATACAAATAAACATACTTGATGTTTCAAAATGTTCACAAAGACAGGCAAATGACTTTTCACATTGTATTGCAAATACTATACTGTTACACATCCTTGAAGTATCCAAGACCTTCTCGGGAAAATTAATGGCAAACCTAAGGGGCGTAGATAGAGAAGCGCAAATGGAGCACATCTACGTATTTGTACCTGCATGTTTTTCTTAATACGGATCAAAATTTTACAAAAAATAGATTTTTCATTTAATTACCAATACTTTCATGGCATGTTTAAGTCGATATTTATTTATACCCAAACAATTTAATCCCGAAGATGGAAAATAAAAGTGATTTATTTAAATGGGTTTTTAAGTTGATTTGTTAAATTATTATCTTTCAAATGCGTTGCTTTAAAGTGAATGTTTATTTTAAACATTCGCGGTTATTTAACATTTATGAATACATATGAAGTTTGTTTAATGCTATTTATGATTCAATTTGTTGATCGTCAACTTACAAATATTAATTAAAGTATTGATTTGGATTATATGTTGTTACAGCGTTAATCCTAATACGCTAACTTAAAAACATAGCACTAACATTTACCTCGATTTTCTTTAAAACTATTGGTTTACAGAAAAAACAAAATTTAGAAATTATGTTTGTTGTTTATACCTCTATCTACCAGGGAAATTGTGAAATGAAACATTTATTTTCCTGGGACACTTTTTATTATTACTTTTACTGTTAAAAAATATTGTCATGTCAGACAGTCATGAAAAATGAATCGAAATAAATATATGACAATTTAAAAGCCAAATAACTTTCCCTTCCATTTGCATTTATTATTACTATCGCCCACGTACACGTCTATTTAAGTTTATTTAAAAAATATATAACGTGTTCCTTTTACTTCATCACATAGTACCTCAAAAGTATTATTATCTAATAATTGACTTCCTTGAAATAAATTGAACTTGAGTATTAAACCTATACAATGACTTAAATTATATACCCACTAAAGCATGATCTTAATCATATTTCAGAAGCCTTCAAATAACCAAATTACCCTTATTATACATCGATTCTATCTCTATTACAGTTCTGTGTTAACTTACATGTTTTTGAAAGCGTTATAGAAACTTGCAAGTTATATTTACTAATATACGTGTGACCTTCACAAAAATTTGAACGTTTTCATCCGGCATTGTCTTTTAACAATAGATTGCCACGAGTTAGCAATTGGGGTCATAGTATTACAGTGGCTTTCACGTTGAAGTCTCGCATTGCGGCAGATGCTGAACTAAATTCAATAGTGCAGCTGTTCGGGTTTGATTGTTTGATTAAGTCTGGGTACTTTTAAACTACATTTCCGCAAAGCACGACAGCAGGGAGTAGAACTTTTATTAGGTGTCCCTTTCATAACTACAAATGTTTATGTAATTTTTGTCGGAATTTTATAAGTTGCTTCATTTAAGTAGAACTTATACAGTGTAATTCTAGTGTACAAATAAAAAAATTTTAATAACATAAAATTCAAATATTCATAAATTAAATTATCAATTGCTATATAAAATATATAAATATATTTGTTTTGTTGTACTACTATGTTAAATTCGTGACATTCCAATATAT
>JAHWXV010288924.1:0-10553 GCA_024586415.1 Phrixothrix hirtus | reverse complement strand
CATGTGTTTTGATTATCAATTTATTTATAACGTAATATTGCGCAATTTCAATTAACGCTTTTCTTTTAATTAAAAGTAGTTTTGAGATTGTTTTGATATGTAATATATTTTAAGAAGCAATCCCTATTAATTATTAATTAGTTTTGAGCGGTTTCTCAATGTTTTAAATCCGGATTATTATTGCGCCATATTTCGTCATACTTATATCCGAATTATTTACAATTTATGTTTACTCAGGTTTATGAACAATGTTTGAACATGAATAAATTTAAGATAATTCACTCCCGGTTATAATCTTACTGTCTTTTATGTCTTATCTTTACAATCTTCCGAAATTTCACGTAAACACAAGTGTACGCACGATTTGTTACAAATCGATTTACGCATCACTATTACACTTTAACAGTTTCCACGGGAAATGTTACAGAGCTTCGTACAAAAAATATTTAATGCCAAAATTCTTTGAACCCAACTGTATCTTTTTAAAGTTTAGTTTCCACTCCTTTCTATCTCTTTCGTCATTTATTGACATTAACGTGTCCAACTGCACTAATTGTTTAAGCTTTGTTTTTTCCCTAAATAAGAAAAACATAATGTATCCTCCTATCACAGTAAAGACCGGCAAAACCTCCTTGAATGTTTTCTGAAATTAGACAATGTAGAAAGAACTAACACATCGTACTTTAGGACCCGAGAAGTTCAACGAAGTAGAGTTGCACGCTCTTTTACTGTAAAATGTAATCAGCACTCAGATTTAGGCTCGAAGCATTCAAATGTCAACACTGAGAATAATTCCACAATGCATAAACCTGCTGCCAGTCAAAGATTATTCGATTAGTTAATTTACAAATATATCCACTTCTGTGCATTACTTAAACTACTAGGTACATCTGTGCACACCAAGTTGTTGCTATAGCTTCCTTAGACATGCGGTGATGCCTTAGAAACGTCTACGCCAAGTTGGAACTTGGAACCGTCATTCGATTTTTGCACAAAAATAATGAAAATCTCATCAACAATCATCAAAAATGAGTTTTTTAGTGTTCAAGCGTAGCCGCCTAACACAATGCGACGATCCCCAAGGTTTGCAATAAAAATAGACAATCGATTAAAGGGCGATATGCTTGTGCGAGAAGATTTCCAATTGAAAATATTCAAACAATTTTGGCTAACTGGGATTACTAGAAGCTATCTGTAAAATTTTATCTGAATTAGGTTATCGAGAAGTTTTACTGAGATGAGTAGCCTAGTTGCTGATAGAACACAAATTTTAAACAATAGAAGCAGCGATGAAACTTTTAACGCGCCATAATGAAGCTGAGGAATCATTTTTATAATCTATAGTCACGGGAACGAAGTTTGTGTATTCCACTAATGCTGAAAAAGCTAATTACAACAATCTAGATCTGGTTTCTGGGATGCTCAAAATAAGAATGGTTAAGTTTCTATCGCCACTGTGTCATTCAACAAAATTGTTCTACAACAACGCAAAACCGCACACCTCAAACTAAATAACGTCAGGAACAGCTGGATCCTAACAGTCCAGACAAGTCTCCTTCTGATTACCATTTGTTTGGGTCATTGGAAAAACATTTATCGGATACAAAGTTTGATAATGACGATGAACTTCAAGAAGAAATAAGGCAATAACTTGGTTTGGAGGTCACTTGAATAGTAGCAGCGATTATGTTGAAAAATAGATAAAAGTATATGCTCATATAGCGTATATTTCTATAAATAAAGTACTTTGTCCAAAATTGGCAACCGTACCTAACCGAACACTTTTCACATTTAACTTTACTACTAAATTCAGTTATAAATCAAAGATTCAAACGAACTTAACTAAAATATCAGACATCTAATAATTTAAATAACAAAATTTGTAACGTGGCCACACGCTAAACAGATATTAATTCCAAGGTAGCAAATCATTCAACTCCTGCTTGCAAAATACCGATATGAATCAGGCACTTGTTGCATATTCCTAATTTTAGTGGATATACGAAGTTAAACGAAAACTTCACGCTAATTAATGATAATTAGTGACAGTTATTAATAAATCAAGTCCAACTTAGCGAAGCCAACATTTTCAAACGAAACTAGAGTGTGCTCATACCACGAACCAAGTTAAATAACAATGAACATTTTAGCCTTGAATTTATCTGCAAATCCCGAGCTAGAATGTTCCCGTGATTACTGGTGCTCCTAAGGCCCTTAGTATTGTAACGTTGACAATGCTAAGATTTTGAATGGCGCCTCTTGTGTAAGGATACGTGTACACTCAAATTTTTAGTACACCTGGCGAATATAAAATACGAGCACAAACTTTTCGTGACTTCGTATTTGCTTTAAATATTCACAGCCAATTTTTGTATAACACTTCAAGATATTCTATTCATTGTTTAATAATTTAGCGCAAACTAAAAGATTAAGTTGTGTTTATTTTTTATAAAGATTAATGGTATTAATTTGACAACTAAACCCCATAAGCCTTTTAACACCAAAATTGTAACTAAAATGAATTATGTTTGGCAAAAAATGTACTTGGTGGTTGCTATTTATTGATCTGCTAGAGTTCGGAATTATACAATTAAAAAGCAAGTAATGCGATAGCTATATCGATCATGAGTCTAAGTTGATTTTCATTGCGCCCACAACTAACTTAAAGTGAAGAGTGGTCTACTTTCATACCAGATGAAAACATCCTTGACTGTAAAAACTGTCTACTTGCAATGGAATATACATAAGTCCTTACAGTGCACAGAATGACTCGTTGATTAAAAGAGGATAAAATGGTCTATCTAGATGATAATTTTACGTGTACATCTAACTATTCGTGGCAATGTCTTCTCTAGTGTCCTGTTATGAACAGCATATGGTTCAGTACCTAGGCTAAGTGGAGAGTTGAAGAAGAACCGCGCGCAGAATGGAAAGAATAGGGGTCGTCTCTAGATGTAGTTTAGAAAGGCCATTTAGGTGCGCTTGAGACGTGGCCCTTTAACTTATTACTGGCTGGAATAAGTCGACGGGGCTTTGTACAGGGTGATTTGGAACCTCTGTTGACAATATCTGGCATTCTTCTCGAATGCAGCTAATTGAAAGCTAATGTCGCACACGATATTCAGGCGAAGTTTTAGCCTGCTTTAAGCACTCTAATTTGCCTCGATACTAATGACGAGCACCGTGGCGGAATTCGAAGCGGGCTGCGCCCACCGTCAGGACGTCCCGCGGACACGCCAGTTAAACACCGCGAGCGATGGACCGGCGACGTGGGACACAGATTTGACTACGAGCTTTTTAACCGCAACAACTTCAATATACGCCATTGGAGCTGCAATTACCGCGGCTGCTGGCACCAGACTTGCCCTTCCATTGATCCTCGTTACAGGGTTTAGAGTGTACACATTCCGATTACGGGGCTTCTGATGAGTCCCGTATCATTATTTTCTCGTCACTACCTCCCCGTGCCGGGAGTGGATAATTTGCGCGCCTGCTGCCTTCCTTAAATATGGTAGCCGTTTCTCAGGTTCCCTCTCAGAAATCGAACTCTGATTCCCCGTTACGATCATGGTAGGCACAGAACCCACCATCGACAGTTGATGAGGCAGACATTTGAAAGATATGCGATCGGCAGAAAGTTATTCAGATTCGCCAGAGCGAACGACGATGGCCGCAAGCGACCACCGCCGATTGGTTTTGATTTAATAAAAGCGCTCCTTCCGTCTCCGGTCGGAGCTCTGTTTGCATGTATCAGCTTTAGAATTACCACAGTTATCTATGTAAATGTGGGTATGATCTAAGGAACCAGAACTGATTTAATGAGCCTTTCGCGGTTTCACCTTAATTCGGCTTGTACTGAGACATGCATGGCTTAATTTTTGAGACAGGCAGGATCAACCAGGGCTTATGCGCCTTTGCAGCGAGGATCAAGTGGTTAAAACTGAACTTTAAGCATAAGGACGATAACAACACATAACTGTGCTTAGGGAAGTTCAATTTTTTTCAGATTTTGCAAACCTTATACGTTAAGGCAAGTGCGCGTAGCAGAAAACAAAGATTGTTCAACCCAACGCCTGTTTGTCAGGATTAGCGCCGATGCAGTGCTCTATGCACTGCACTCTATTTACCAACTAAATTGTACGGTATATTTTGTTGACTAGAGCCAGTTGCCCATTCGTGTGACAAATTACAGCGGTTGCCCATCATACACGAAGTACGCACTTATTGTTTTTAGATGTAGCGTAAGATTTAGTTAACCTGACATTGAAGCCAAGAATATTTTTCATAAAAGTGACAACAACCATTAGTACTTGCAACAAGTATATCCACATCTGAGCATTGCAAACGGAAGAATGTCGGAGTGAGACACGAAAAGTTAAAGAAAATAAAACTATTGAAGAATGTCATAAAGAGAAGGTGGCGCAAAAAATGTTTTCAAAAAATTTTATTCTAGTAAATGAATCTACATGCCCAAAACGTGTTGAACGGTTTAAGTTGCAATAAAAAGAAGATACTGGAAGAGTATTTGCAACTGAGATGTTAACACAGAAGGAACCCAAGCGACAATGGAGATCATAAATTCGCTGATATGCCTGAAGGAGTTTGCTTTTGAACTAATATCACTAAATATTCCCAATGTTTACGTCAATGTTTTCTTCAATTTTATTATTATTCTTTGGTAAGAGATAATAATTTGTGTTTGGGGATATTGGACTCATGTAAGACTGAAACGTACTATCTGGCCATGCGCATCCCAAAAAAAAAGAAATGCTTCTTGACAAAGTCACACGAAAGTGGGAACCTATGGCTCAATACTATTAAAGCGGACTAAAAGAAGTGCAAGCATTAAATTCTGCCTTAAGAAGTGTCCTAATAGTGTATAGCTGGTAGCTTCAGTCCAAACCTGAATAAAGACCTTGCACTACGGTAGGTATTACTATAGGACGTGATGGCTTGCCTGGTCAAAAACACAGAATGGTAGAAGCACCGGGAAGTGAATCGTCTCTACTGGTTGTAGCTTCCGGTGTGTGGGGCTAACAGGAAGTGTTCCCGAAAAGGAATTGAAGCATCACTGTCACTTTTAACCTGTCAATAAGTATACGAGGGGAGATTTCATAAATAATGCACATGTTTATTTTTCTGATAAAATCTCATTGCAATCCTACAATATAGTCTCCTTGTTTCTCAATTACCGCGTTCCAATGCGTAAAAAGCTATGCGATTCCATCTAATACACCATTTTTGTTCATCTGACGAATTGCGGCGGAAACCTCTTCTAAAGATGAAAAGCGATGCCCTCGCATGGGTTGTTTCAAATCTGGGAATAAATCAAAATCTGCAGGACTCATGTTAGGACTGTAGGCAGTGTGAGGTAGTACTTCCCAATCGTATTCACCTATCTTTTCAGTCATGACACTGGCAACGTGCGGGAGAGCGTTATCATGGAGAACGAGTTGCTCAGCTTCGCGCAACTGAGGTCGGGTTTTGTGCATTTTTCTGTTCATTTTTTGAATGAATTTATGATAATACAGACCTGTGGTACTTGTTTCACTTGTAATTCTGTCTGTCATGACGATTCCACGATTATCGTAAACGAGGATCGTCATTTGTTTCACCGTTGATTGAGTTCGATGACATTTCTTTGGACGTCGGAAAGAACGTTCTATCCACTCGTTTGACTGTGATTTAATCTCTAGTTCAAAGGCTCTGATCCACGTTTCATCAATAGCGATGATTCGATGCACGAAAGCTTGACCTTTAACATCACATCTCTGTTTCAGCAATGTCCAGAAGTTTTTTCTGCTCAGTATTCAAGCAGTGAGGGACCCATTGCGCAGACATTTTTCTCTTGTTTAAATTATTTCTCAGAATTCGGAATGCAGACGTTGTTGAAATTCCCGTGGCTTCAGAAAGTTCCCTCACATGTCGCACTACGATCTTCTTCGAGAATATCTGTAACAAGTTTCACACTTCTTTCGTCTGTTGATGTTTTCGGCTTTCCTGGCCTTTCGTCATCGTTTATGCTTAAACGACCTTTACGAAAACGATTAGCCTGCACTACAGTTCACTGTTAACGCGCCGCACACTTCACTTAAAGTTTTATGAATTTCCGTCGGAGCTTTACCACGTAAAGCTTCGATTTTAGTGTACTATCTTTTATCCTCGACAGTCAGTGCCCAAGACCGGTGCAGACTTCATTTTTAAATTACGCAATTCAACAACAATACACGCTATTGACGCATCAAAAACACGTGCTTATTGCTCAAACCTTGAACTACAACTGACCTAACATTCACTTTCAACGCGTCATTCCCTGTGAAGTGTTGCCAACCTGTGCAGTAATTATGAAATATCCCTCGTAGATGCACACGGAGAAGGGGATGCCTTGAGATATAAAAAGTCCAGTACGGGAGATACAAGCATAAAATTGGGTCCTTCGAGAAGGTAGGCACCGGAAAATACTCTTGGAGAATGAAGCGTCCTAGTAGCATGTGTCTTTATGTACCTTTATGTGGTGCTATAAGGGTCCTCTGAAGCCTGAAAAAACCGAAAACTCATGCTAAAATGACTATTTATGGCTCTCGACGAAGGTCAGTTTTACTGTAACGAAATGCATTCACAAAGGGTGTCAGATTTTGTTGACGTTCCGCGCCTAATAAACAAAATCTTTTTGGTTTAAATTTGCCGCCGTTTTGTTTTCTAAAACAGCGTTGTTGGCAAGGACAGCAAAATAATAAATAAGGAGCTTCCTGTTAGATAAAATACGATAGATAAATATAAAAGTGACAAGTAAAGGTAATTTTGCACGTCTGGTGGATTTAAACGATATTTTTAATCGGTACGAATTCGTCGCGTAGTTTGTGTAAGAATCGGTTGTGTGTGTTGATTCTTTGTTTGAAGTGTTCGGATGTGTGAGTATAGGAACTCAGCATAATGTAGTATGTTGGACTACAAAGCCTGAGAGATGGAATAACATATTTCTGCTTTCTTTTTCTCCACCCCGGTTGCTGCTTTTTGGACGTGTTACGTTCTTCTGCTGGCGCAAGAATCCATGAATAAATCAAGATTGATGACTCTGGTTTAGGGCAATGAAGAAGCTCGGTAAATTGACGAATAAAACTCAGATACCCTTTTATAATATTGTTCCTTTGCTTCTTTATTGTTGGCCTGTGAAAGGCATAAGCGAAATATCCACATCTATCTGAGAGAATTCAATTTAAGCCAAAGTCCCAGCTGCCAACCAATTGTAGAGGCCAGTTTGAACCTTCCTGTGCGAGCGGAGTCCCTTTTACTACATACCTTCTGTCCTGATTGTGCACTGTACCTAGTATATTTAACCCTAATTTTAGTGTGTAATAGACTGAGTAGTTCTTCCCGTACCCCTTGAATTAGGCCAAATTCAAGAGACAGAGAAGTTTCCTGTAACCTTTTGTAACCTGTTATATGTGTGTGTATACTAAATAAGCCATTTCTTTAACAATAAATATGTCGCATTAGTCAACTAGACTTTTATTTTAAATGTAGGATAAGGTAGTTGCTAATACTTGTATTTCAGGGGATATGTACTAATTAAGATTTCTTATTTTAAGCACGAGCTTAATTGATAATAATGTTTGGGGCCCTAATAACAGGCAATCTCGAGACAAATCAGCTAGAGGCTACGGAACTGTTTGTATCTGTTTCGAAGGATAGTGCCATACTTTCAGCGGTTTATCTGGAGCAGTGATACCTCCCCCCTATATCTTCACTCATTGTACGCATTTCCAGCGATTTTCTGTAGAGCGCAGACGGTGCTGGTGCACTTTACCTAGAATCCCCCCTACTCCGAAGAGCTAGCGTTCATCAGTACCGTTGTTGGGAGTAACGCCTACGCGCCCGTGACAAGGGGATTTAAAACGTCCTTGTCATTTTTAGCCCACTGTTGATAAGTTTATGTGAGAAAGAGGCGTATCGCCATATACATCCGGTGCTGGAGGCGCAAGGACTACATTGTGCCTTCAGAAAAGAAGGGGAAAGAAAAACAGCCATTGGAGAATGAAGCATTCCAATATTGTGTAGCTTCACGCCCATGCATACAGTACCATAAGCAGTCTGCAAAGTTCACCCGTAAGCGGCTCTAGATTACGATCAGGTTTACTATAGGGGATGGTGGTTTGCCTAGTAAAATTCCTAGAAGGGAAGGACAAACGTTAGTATAACTCCACCAGGGATTCTAATGAATGAAGCCCGGCGCCTGGGAGAAAACGGCGACAGATAATCTCATGCAGAGATGAGTACCTCGAAGTCGATTGTATTGCGGCGAGAAATGCGTGTTTTTACCAAATAGGGCCGCATGTCTGCTTGTCTGTCTATATTTGGAATTTATTACTAAAAGTTGCGTTATCTAATCATTATTGATCCAGCTTATTTATATTAAATAGTCGTAACTGACAAATTTTAAATATATCTATTGGAAATTGTGCCAATCAAAATTGTTACGAAATATATTTTCATGCCCTTTTCTTCACTTGCATCATATCATTTCGGTTACTTTGTCATTTATTATTTTGAAATTGTGTTAGTAGTGATCGCTTTAATTGTTTCCCAATTTGCACTCATTAGCGAGTAGCGAGTCTTGTGCACTCAGATGTGGAACATCTCCTTCCTTTAACGACGGCATATTGAGTGATCGCTTTAAATGGTGAGGTCACGGAGTTGATCCAGAACTGTCTACCTCGAAAAGTCACCTTCTTTGAAAAGTTGAGACGTTCAAGGATCTTGATAGTTTGCATGGGTTAACAGGAAGTGCCCTTCACTCCTTCGAGAAACTGGTATAAATGGCGCGTGGTTAAACCTTTGTGCAGATATCAGGAGTGCCGGCAGCCGTAGTGAACGGGTGCTTACTTACTGCGATCCGCTTAATTCTCTTGTACTGCGCCTTAGGCCCCTGTTGCATGTAGCGGTGGGTCGGGACAGTATAAGGAAACAAGTACTAGTGCTGTGATTGTGCAAATGAAAAAAAATCAAACTTGAACAACAGACACGGCCAGCTTCAAGCAGAAGTCGCTCAACGTTAACTTGGCATATTATAGAGGCGGCAGACTAGAAAGCGCAATGGAAGCTTTCAGTAAGTTACCCAAGGACACTACCTTCTATGTTCGCGAAGGAAAATATGGAACCAGCAATCTGCCATTCAACAAAAAGCTAGTCCTTGCTTGCAAAGTCTATTTGGCAAAAACAATAAACAACATTCCGGCTCTTGAAGAAGTCGCATAAGAACGCGAGGTGAAAAAACAGCCCGCACCACCGACCACCAGTACTGGGAACAATCCCAGAACGCCCAAGCATCAAAACAGATGCAACCGCCCCATTACCGGCAGTCACGCCCAAAGCTGCAGAAGTAGACGCAAAGAAGATGCTGCAGAACATGGAATACTCTTCAGATGACGAAGATCCCAGCTTCCAAAAAACGCGAAACCGCAAAATCAAGACCACCAGCAAAGGAACCGAAGCAGGTCGAGTACTAAAGGTCACCATTAGTAATCAGTTCGAGGTCCTATCAGACTTAGAGGAAGCAAAAGAAAACGAAGACCACGAAGACCAAACCCGAACCAAGACCAGCACAACGAAGAAGACGCCAAGCCTACCACCGATAGTGCTTCGCAACAAACAAGAATGGTCAGATATAGTTAAGACATACGCATAAAAAGAAAAGGCCCAGCAACCAACACCGCGCTAGGCATACGGTTGCAATCAAACTCCGAAGGGGACTACAGACAAATTGTCAAAATATTCGACAATGGGCAGCTTCCCTAACACACATACTTGCTACCACAACACAAGCCGTTAAGGGTAGTGATTAGGGCGCTGTCAGAAGCAATATAGGATGAGAAAGTCAAGGAAGACGTCATAAACAAAGGGCTATCGGTACTTTCAGTAAAGAGAATGCGGAGCGGGAGGACCAAAGCTTAACTTCCGCTCAATTTTGCCGAATTCACAAAATCGCACTTAGGCAAAACTATCTTCGACCTAAAAGAAATCATGCGTCTCAAGATGAGGGTGGAGGCACCCAGGAAAGACAGACGGGGCATTATACAGTGCCACCGGTGCCAACAGTTTGGGAGCTCTCAGCGGTGCTGCAAGGCGAACCCAAGGTGCGTTAAGTTAGTGGGGGCGCACCACACGCTTGAATGTGAAAAAGCGCGCGAACCTCCCGCGACTTGTTCAAATTGCGGCGGAAGCCACACCGCCAGGTACAGGGGGTTCCCCATGTACCCAAGCACAAAAAAGTCCGAAAGCAAGCCTGCCATGTAAACAGCAGGCCACTACGCATGATACGCGCAGGCAGTTAAAGGCCAAACCGACGCAACACATGTCACCACCACCAACGAAAGTCAGGCAATTACAATAGACCTGGCAAAATTATTCGAAGCAGCGATGATCGTACGGGATACTGCAAAAGACGCCCTAACATTCGGCGAGGGTGCCTCGGCTACCGGACATCCTTGCGGTGTTCGGGGTGAAGCCATAAAAAATAGAAATCTAAGAAATAGGCGCTGCGTAAAACAACACCA
>JAHWXV010288831.1:0-11094 GCA_024586415.1 Phrixothrix hirtus | reverse complement strand
TGGAGAATATTTTGAAAAACAATAAAATAGATTTTGTCTTTAAATGCTTGTGTTTTCAACCTTAGGCCAGAAATATAAATAGCAGCCCTCGTATAATGTTCCCAGGCAACTTTTTCACCGCCGCAGTCTCCAGATTGAAATCTGATCGAGCATCTATGGGATTATTTAGCACATAATATACGAAAATACAACATCACGAGCAAAGAAGACCTCAAAAGTGCTTTACAAGAGGAATGGCAAAAGGTTCCTACAAGTTTCACTGAAAAATTAGTGCAATCAATGCCAAGCTGTTTTGGAAGCAAAAGGAGGGCCAACAGAGTATTGATATCTCCCTGATGAAGCTTGTGGCAGCCATATTTAATAAATGTACGAACACTTTTGTGAGACTTAGAATTCGTTTTTTCTAATTTTTTTAACAAAATAAATTTTCACCAAAAATAAATTTAGTTATATTTTGTTACCATTATATCATATACACAACATAAATATAATATTAATATAGAGCTTACTGCGCGTTTCAAAATGTAAAACCGTAATCTGGGATTTTCTTGACGGCTTGCCAGTCCAGAAATCTTAGATTTGTTTATTTCTGGTAGAAAAATAATTGATTTATATACAGTAACAATGAAATTGATTTTCTATTAGAAAGACGTTGATAACTAATATATTTCCAATATGTTTAATCTGAAGTTACAACCACAATTACCTGCCGCGAATAGAGATATTCTGTTTACCTAAGTACGATATTGGCTAGCTAAATCTTCAATATTTCTCCAATATAAAGAAGCGTTATTTTATTTACAGTGTAGTAAGACATTCCAAATTTTATCAAATTACTATTTTCTTGTAACCTTTAGATTTTGTTCTATTGTCCTTTATTTTACCTGAGTTCCCAAAAACAGGGTGTTTGAGATTGCACTTGAAGATCAAAGTTAAGGGGAGGCGGAAACTGACATAATATTACGATTACTTTCTGCCAGTGGGCGTTGGGTCTGTTGATATCCAAACTGGGTGCCAGGCCAGTTCTTACGAATTCGACACTCTTTATATTATAACTCGAAAGGGCACACTAATTAGCACATTACTACGTTAACCTGTTCTTGCGGAACTCACAAGCGACGGAAAGATAACTCTCGTTACAGCGACCGCGTCTTCTTGTATTTAGTTCTTAAGACAGATTCTGCTTAAACTTGTACGAGTATTACGGATTATACAATGCTATATTTATGTAGACAAATTACTAAGAATATCCTTTTATAACAACATAGCAAATATACAAAACTAAATAAATGTTTTATTACAACCTATGAATTGAATTTTAAATAAATACTAACACAGAAAACGCAACACTTAGAATTAGTTGAGCGATTTTATTGAAATTTTTACAAACGATGCAATTTCACTACAAATAGACGATTAAAACTTAAAAACAAAAGAATAGAATTAAAAAAGGTTTTTCAATAATGAGTTACTCCACCACGATTTGCTATGCACTCAAGTAACCTGTGGTATATCATTCCCAGTTTCCTGAGTCCGCAGGCAAAGATAATGCAAGTCGTCTGGATGGTGTGGTAAATGATTCAACCACCTACCGATTACATTCCATACATGCTCAATGGGCAACAAATAAGGCAAATTAGCAGGCCAAGGAAGGATGACAATGTTGACTCCCCCAAAAAAGCCCGTGCCGTATGTGGGCGCATATTATTTTGTTAGAAAATGGGATTTTACAGCCCCCGTAGATATAGAAGTATACCAGGCTCCATCACATTGGCAATGTAACCAGCTGCATTTAAGTTGCCGTCAATGAAGACTAAGGATGATCTGTTACCATAAAATATTGCACCCAATATCCTCACTCCTAGTATGGGGGCTGTATTGCGCTCCTCAAAAAATGTTGAACTTTGCGTTCTCCACGCATGCACCGTTATGGGCCCACAAACAAAATCTAAACTCGTCACTGAACACAACTTGTTACCATTCTTGTACCCAACTCGCTCTTTCGATGTTTAATTCTAGTTTGTGGACACGGTGAAGTGTGACAGAGGAAGACATAAAAGTTGACGGTACGAATGCAGTCCATAAAATTTTATTTGGCGATAAACAGATGACATTCACATTCTGTGTCCTACACCTCCCATCTAGTCTATTGCAATTGACCGATTTGTGGAAAATCTGTCTCTTGTGGCGAAAATCCTTAAACGACATTCTTCACAAACTGTAGTCCAGATGCAGGGCAACATTGTTGACCTCCTTCTTCGGACAATCTGAACCAACATCTCACCACCGTTGCAACATCACGATTTATACAGCCAGCAAGTGAAAGTGAAAGTGCACCCCTCTCTCATGCCAATAATACAGGCACGTTCAAAATCATTTAATTGCCGATAATTTTCAGGTTGACACACTCTTGACATTCTTAGATGTCCAGAAGGTAATAGTATAAGCAATTCGGAAAATTGACAGTTATTACAGATCGATTGTTTTATTTTATAAAACAAAACAAACAAAATTAAAAAATAAACAAGAACCGATAGATAGATTTTATTCAAATTTTAATCATTACTTTGTTTCAGCAAAATAAGTATTTTCTGAAACTTTCACTACAATTGATCAACAATTTCCATGTGTTGCGATTTTTATGGAAGTCAGTACAAACGGGAATAAATGCGTAAATGGACTATGACTTGTTTTTAATTAAGATAAAAGAATATATAAATTCTACGTACTTCGTATTCTCAAATGAGTACTATTTTATGTTTTAATAAAATTTTAGGCGCTCTTACATTACACCATAGATATATTTTAGCATAAATTTACATTGTAAGGGTTTTTTAAGCTGCACAAATAGGTTGAATATTATTTTATTGTATGTTATATAATTTTATACTTTTGTTGTATGAATAGAGTGGTTTGTCTTCGTCGAAATATTTTAAGTGCATAGGACGCAATTTAACTAGCTTCCGATTTCACTGGTTATGCCTGAATACTAAGTATTCTAAATTTATTAAATAACAATTAAGTATGATTTAGTTACATAAAAC
Organism: Phrixothrix hirtus; assembly: GCA_024586415.1. Lineage (NCBI taxonomy): Eukaryota > Metazoa > Arthropoda > Insecta > Coleoptera > Phengodidae > Phrixothrix > Phrixothrix hirtus. The sequence continues at coordinate 8,050 of JAHWXV010288831.1, read as the reverse complement.
GTTGATAACTAGCGGTTGGTTCTAACTCGATCGATAGTTAAGAGGATTGATTGGTTAATATATCTATGTTTCAACAATTTTTGATCCTGACTGATTCATCAACCAATCATTTCTCTTAACTATCGGTTAAATTACAGCCGCTGGTTAACCACGTTTTATACAATTGATAAAGGTACAAATCACACTTAAAACAATTATAACGTAAATACTACAATTTGTAATCTGTATTTTTACGCCAACATATTTTTTTCCAACAAATTACTTTATATTAGAGGGTTTTTATGTTAGTTTCAGTTTTTCTTAAGGGTGGTTCTCACTCTTAAAATATAAGAATCAAAAAAATTTAATAAGCATTAAAGCGTTCGCTTTATTCAAGCCAAACCATTGCTACTATATGAAACTGGAAATTTGGGCCAGTACAATGTTAACTTTAAGTGATAGCTTAACCCTATAAAGTAGCGAATAGCGGATCTGTTAATCTTTAAGTTTTACAAAATTTATCAAAACGAAGCAGGAAAACTCTGGATATTTCCTTATAAGTCAAATAATATGTATCCAGTTAAACTATATATATTCTCAAATAACCGGACCGAAACAGAGCAATGTGGCGTTTATGACAATAATGGATAGCTAAAGAACTATGTAGGACAGTTGTAGTTTTTTCAATAGATTAAAATAATTGATAGCGAGTATAATCGGTATCTATGTTTACAATGCTACTTGAGTATGATTTTTTGATATTACTCTTCAAAGTATATAAGGTAACGCAAATAGACAATTAAACGGTTCATTTGCAGTTACTAGAAAAATAAGATTGTTGTTTTAGTATATTTGCAATGAGGTGTTACATATTGGTATTTTTGCTTGCCACATCCTGTTTAACATCTCAAGTTCGTTTTGATAATTATCAAGTATACAGAGTTATACCATGGTTCACTGATCAACTAAACATTCTTCAAAAACTTTCTGAAGATGCCCAAGGATTTGTCTTTTGGAATTACGTTAATGCTATTGGTCAAACAGTAGATATTATGGTACCGCCCCATCTCAAATATGATTTTGAAGATTTTATAGCTCTTCACAAACTCCATAGTGAAATATGGATTGAAAATGTACAGGAGTTAATTGATAACGAACAACCACCAGTTGAAGAAAAAGAATCAAGTGTCAACTGGAAGAAATACAATACATTAGAAGAGGTATGCTTTTGTTTTAATCGGTAATAAAAGTGAAAGGTTAGATTTATTCTTCAAAAGAAGTTAAGCTATTTTTGAATTACTCATAGATTAATGCTTGGTTACGATTCTTGGCTGATCAACACCCAGGCATTGTGAAAGTAGTCGTGGGAGGTCACTCATACGAAGGGAGAAGCATTTTAGGTGTTCACCTATCTTTTAAATCCGGCAATAAAGCAGTATTTTTAGAAGGTGGAATTCATGCCCGTGAATGGTATGAATCAATTACAATACACTCAACGTTGTTTTATTTTAAAATTTAGGGTTAGCCCAGCTACCACTACCTTTATTTTAAACCAACTCCTAACTAGTGAAAATCCAAATATTCGCGCCGTTACCGAAAGTCGGGATTGGTACGTTTTTCCTTCAATTAACCCAGATGGTTATGTATACACCCATGTTACGGTATACAATTATAAAATAAAATGAAATTTGAATTCAATTTAAATTTATGTCTACAACAGAATCGCTTGTGGCGCAAAACCAGAAAACCTTACGGTGTATGCTATGGCGCAGATCCCAACCGTAACTGGGATTATCATTGGATGAATGGTGGAGCTAGTAATCTATCTTGTTCAGATACATATGGGGGAAGTCATGCTTTTTCAGAAATTGAAACTAAAAGCCTTTCCAATTATATATCATCAATTGCGAGTAATTTGGAGGCCTACATTGCCTTGCATTCATATTCACAATTACTCCTTCTTCCTTTTGGACATACAGGTTTGGAAGTTCCGGAAAATAATAAAGAACTGGTAATATATTTAAATAACTTATAATTACTGTTAAATATTGCAATTTAATAATTACAGCATAGAATTGGAAATAAAGCAGTAGCTGAATTAGCTAAACGTTATGGGACTGAATACAGAGTAGGAAATGTTCCAGAAACTATTTGTAAGTAGCAACTATTGATTTTTAATCTGGAAATAAACATATATACTAATTATAGATGTAGCTAGTGGTGCTAGTACAGATTGGGTTTTGGGTATTCACAGACACATTCGTTTAACATACACGTTTGAGTTAAGAGATAAGGGAAAATACGCATTTATACTTCCTCCTGAACAAATTATTCCCACTGGGGAAGAAACCCTCGATGCCATTATTAGTATGATTCAACAACTTGATAAAACGATATAGATGTAATCGATTACAGTTATAATTTTTATACAAACAATAAAAGTATCTAGTAGAAGATTATTTTATTGTATTATTGTCATATTTATTTTTCATAATCCGCTCATTCTAGATGTAAAATAAAATATACAATGATAGAAATTGAGTGATAACAAAGAATATTAGATATTACCAATATCTAAGCTTTAAAATATTTAGTGGATAAATTGATCGTCGCCAACTTTTCATATAACATATATAATTCGCTAAAGAGTGCTTTAATTGTGTATTCAATGCTCAATGCTCCATATACATGGGTTTTAAACTAACACCTATAGAAAACTTATATTTCATACTTGCATTACGAACAGTGGAAGTGCTTGACCTTCTACTCCAAAAAAGTTCTACTAGCGAAATTCGCACCCGCTAGTTTGGTACTGACATTCAAATTTATCGTAACACATCACAAAAATCATCTTTTAACATCGTGATAGTATAATAATGTCAAAAATATTTCAAATTTTACCTTTCAGAGGAAGAGTTGTTTGGACTGTCTGTTTGTTAAAAAGTTTCTAAAAAGAAATAAATAGTTTTTACACCGGCTAATTTAAAAAATATTAAAATTTATTACCTTGTTTCAAGTTACCAAATTACTATATTATAACTATTTTTAAAGATATTATATTATAAAGTACCTCTTTTAATCCCGAGAGAAAAGTTTATTTCTCGAGCGATAGCGAGAGAATAATCTCTTGAAGGATTAAAAAAAACTGTAGTACTTAATTATATTAATTATTTTTTGCACTTTCGAATAATTTGAAATCAAAAGGGTGGAACCAACGAATAAAGAAAGCGCCTCTACCTATGAAACTTACTATGCGCGCATGTGCCCGGTTTTAAAGCATTAACTATAGTAAGAGCCATCATTGTTAGTACACAGTTAAAGTGATAATTCGTTGAAATTTCTGTTAATTGTGTGTGTAACTTATTTACTCACTGTGTAGACATAGTAATGAAAAATTCTAAAATTTGAGGTTTTCTATACATGCGCACAGCATGCTAATGCGGCCATCTTGGTGTAGTTTTAATCTTGGGACAAGTAACTAAATGTTGCATTGTAGTCCAAGTAGTGCAAAAATATATTTATATAATTATGCATTTATCAATTTAATGTACAGTCAAGAACGAAAAGTCTATGCTCAGGTGAAAATGAGATTCGCTTGAATTGCAACAACTTGTAAGCGCGTCTAAAATTCTTGCAACATTTGTCATTTATTTGGAAACAGCTGGTATTTATACATAAGTAAATTAAGAGTAAAATCTAATTGGTGAATTACCAATATCATTTTTATGTCAAAATTACAAACGTAAATTTTTTAATTTTGCAAATCCATTTTTAACAATATTTGTTAATATTCAAAAATCCTAGTTCACGTTTTGGAAAACATGGGGGCTTTCTCTTAAAAAAAGTATATCAGCTTTCCCGTGACAATGTTTGTTCTTCTAAAAATAAATGTTGACCACCGATCCCCTTCACCCTGCATTTTCAAGGAGAAAACTCTCATTAACAAGCAGTAGAACCTCGATCATTACGAAAAGAAATTTCTTCAATGTGTGTGTGCCAAGATTAAGTTTTACGGAAATAATCGACGAGCTACCCTTTCTGGTTATTTACTGGAGGCCGAATTATTGGAAAGTCGGTCCACTATCATTAAAGGCAAATTATGTTTTGGATCTGTGTCGATTACCTGTCTGATTCCTAAGTTAAGATTAGGATCCGACGAGGCAGTACAAGGTACGATAGGAAGTTTAAACCATACGCTGCACTGTTTCTTTGAAATCGCAGACCACGGGGATTACGAGTATGTGACATTCTTTCAATCTTTCAATTCACTGAACTCCTTCGGAGAATCCGACAACCAACCCCCTTTTGTTCACGTAATAACGTCCGCTGGAATAACTTACTTCAATCCCGTAACGTATACACAATTTTAATCATGTTTGTGTTAAATTTAATTAATGAGCAAAAATATATTTAATTGATGTATTTAAATTAATTTGAGGCCACAACTAGACGGGGCCGGTTCTTGTTATCATTAATTAAGAGTGAATTTAGGAATTAAAAAAGGGATCCCCTATTTTGCACATTTTCTTCAGTTTTAGGCAAACGAATGTTGAAATATTCTTTGATTGTCTGTACCATATCATTTTTTTGTTATTATAAGTGAATTATTTAGTGCAGACGTTTTTATTACTTGATCGTTATAAACCTCCATGGACGTAGTAACTATAATTTTCTTACAGTAAAACGCTAGACATAAGTAAGTAAAACATTTTTAAATTGTGAGTCCAACTCGAACTGCATTAGAAGTATCTATCCAGTGGCTTAGGCTAAGTAATTAACTAGTAAGTATGTCATGATAAAATTGTAACCTTTAGGTTGAAATAAAATTCTTTATCGTCTGATTTCTGGAGAAATCTATTGTTAAGATATTTAGGTAAAGTGGTGCCCAAAAACTATGACTTTTTCACCATTTTTGACACTTGCAGATCGTTTCTGAATTTTAGCCTAATTAATTTCATCGTAAACGTAGAACCCCTCTTTCTCCACTGCGGCGGCCGGCGCTGCTAGCTGATTCAGGATAATCAACATTTTAGGCTACCTTTTGGGGCGCAAAGCGCGTTCCATTCCGTTATAAAGTTTTGGCGCCCTGAAACGTGGGGCTGAATAGAATAGCGTTTCCGCATGTTAGGATACGAGTCGTAAGAGGCGACGAACTTACCACGTTGACGTCTTTTCCACCTTATCACGTCATGGTCTTCCATCTACCGTCCCCTTTTAAACTATACAAAAGGATTAGAAGGTGCACCTTCTTATATTAGCTGTATTTGAAGTGACGTAAGTGACATCTCTATTAAGAATGATTATAATACAACAACGTATTTTAGTATCTCCGTATATTGCAAAAGGGGATCGTGTTAATAATCGATAAATTTTCAGAGCAGACGAATCTGTAGAAACCAGTTGAACCATGGGGCGCGCATAGACTTCTTATTCTTACTATACTTACATAGAAATTAACTCATAAATCATCATAATTCCTTTTGTTAGAGATGGAAAGCCAGCCCGTCGATCTCTGCGAAAGGGAAATTTAAAGATCAATGTATTATTTATGTATTAGGTTAATCGCCATATTTTAAAATTAAATAATATTTTGTAAAATCACTATAGATTATTTGAGCATATTAATTAGAGTTAAATAATTGTAGGTACAGATTTACGCATTATATTCTACAATATTGTTTGGCTTCTTTCGTCTAATAGCTAACGAAGCCAGACTTTTTTCTTTTCTTTGTCTTTCCCATAATTGATTTAAACCCAAAACGTGTAAGCATAACAAATGTAATAATCTTATAAATACTGCAAAATATAATACGGTGCTGATATGATACATTTCTTGGAAGTACGATTAGAAAACTTATTAACGACTGCGGCTGCAGCACATTCCTATGCAAGGGTTCCCATGAAAATAAAAATTATTGATTAAATTTTATTTTATCTAAAAAATCTTGTCGGTAAATGAAAGATAAAGAATTAAGCTACCCTTCTCGTTTAGTGGATGTTTTATAAATTTCATTGTTTTTTAGAAAATAATTTATGAATGAGAGCTAAATGTAGTTACTTAAATATTGTTTTACGTGAAAATTGAGCAAAACATAAAAAATATATTACAAGAAAGGGATAAATTTCGTTTTTATTTGTAATGCTGTTTTGGTTTGAAATTAATAAATTATTGTTTTTATGAAATTTGATTTTTGTTAGACATCTACATGTGTATGTCTGTAAATGGACTCTTAATGTACATTTAAATTTTAGAAAAAGAAAAAATTTTCTAAATAACTTTCACTTTTTAAATGTTTTACGTTTTAAGCCGTTTTATGCGAACCTAAATTTTACATTAATCTTATAAACAATGTTAATGCCAATGTAATGAAAGTTGAAAATGCCGTATTATTAAACCTAAATTGCATATTGATAAATGTCCCAATTACGTTGCATATAATTTAAGTATGCAGTTCAAAATCAAAATTGAAAAACTGTTTCATGCTTTGACGTAGTTTGTATGCAGTATGTAGGCTTTAATTTTATACATACCTAAAACTTATGTCAATTTTAGATATTTGATAAACTTTTTTTAGTAATTACTTCACAAATAATTTATAATTAATATCAGTTTTATTGAAAGAAGAAAATTTAGAATACGTTTTATTATCATTTATTAAAAGTAATAAATGTAACAAGAAAATGGCACGTATGTATGTTTTTAATCACGTTTCAGTGTAAAGCATATTTACAAAAAAAAAATTTTAAGCTAGATTGAAATTTTTTACAGATTAGAATTCACACAGGGCCTGTGTACACGTATATATAATAATGCATCTTTTATTTGAAATACCTTGTATAAAATGATTGCTAGTAGATTGTTAATCGTTTTAATTTCTATTTATTCCTTTATATTGTACAAACAATTTTTTGTCGTAAATTCTATTTTTTTTAATTCTTGCATTTCACTGGAAATTTTACAAAATATACCATAAAGGTAACTTGTATTTCTAAAATCTTAATGATTTAAAGAATTTGGTATTGAGCAGGTTATTACATTCTTTGAACACAACTCCGATCAAAGATTTGGTAACCTGATTAATATCAAAATTTCATCTTTAAGGGTAGTGTACCTATCAATAATGTGCTAATAAGAATTTTTTAAAAATTAATTTTTCACTACTTGCCTTATGTTTAATAGTTTCCGTTCCTTAACATATTATAGAACCGTTCAAGTAGAATCAATATATGCAAGTGGTTTTATAATATATTCACTAAAAAAGAAGTTATCGATTAACAATTAAAATTTCAATCAAAGCTGGATATCTACCAAACGACTTACTAAACATTTGTCAGACTTAGTAGGTATGCTCAATTGTGCTATCTTGAGAACCTAAGTTATTGAAATCGTTTTTAAGCAATAAATTTCTATATTTTAATTAATTTATAGTATTAAATTTGAAATTTTATGTAATTAAAGTAAGGCGAATTATTTTATATTCCATTATTTCCTAACCATTATAATATTACACATATTGCTTTTTTTCGCTAATAACAATAGTTATTAAGTCTTAAGATAACAACCTACTAAGTTTTGAAATTTTTTAGTTTGATAAGAAATGAAAAGACGATATTGACTGGTAAATAAACAGAGAAAACATGAACTTTAAATCAGCCTGAAGTCTTATAACTTCTTTCAACTACAATAAATACTTAGCTAAGACAGATTGTAAATTCATACAAACTATAGGATTCTTTAGAGTTTATATACGGAAGACATTTATATGCATAAATATTTGTGGATCATTTATTTGTGAAATGAATCATGTACGTAAGATTATTTAAACAGCAGATTTTGAAAATTATTTGTTCTTCAATGACTTTAAAAATTAAAAAGTTTTATAATATTAAATTTGAATAATTATTTATTTAATTTTTCCGAAAGTAAAAATGTAAATTACGATTATATTTATATCTCTAACAGGCGATCATTTAAATTTCAGTTCCCAATGGGCTATAAAATTATTCCGTAGAGCGTAGCTTAGATACACACGCCAACTAAAATCAATACAAAACCTGCAAATTATATATA
>JAHWXV010288828.1:0-11142 GCA_024586415.1 Phrixothrix hirtus | reverse complement strand
TATGTATAAAACTTTGAGAAAAATATATATATATATATATATATATATATATATATCGTTATGTTATAATATTTAAACCAAACTCTTATTTAGGGAATTTTGGTCTATGGGCAATAGAAAAGAATAAGCCTCTTTTTAATATTTAAAAAAATATAATACATGTTCCTGTTCGTATTTTTTAATACAAACAAATTCTACTAATTATTTATAGTAGTAAAAGTTTAAAATATACAAATAATAAATTATTTTCTAAACTTTAAATATATATATATATATATATATTTCATCTTCTTATTTATGTTTATATAAATTCAAAATTCCTTGTTTTAAATTACATTTTAGAATATTGCAACGGTTAAAATACAAATTTAACGTTAAAAAAATTTTAATTGTAAGTAAATTTATAGATATAAATCACTTTACTAAATGTTTTATCGTGAATTCTAAATTAATCAATTTAAAGTAATCCCTTCAACAAAGTTAGTGAGCAAACAAGAGATGATGCATTTTACGCAAGGGCACATAAATATCAGAAGTATAAAACAGAAATCAGAGAAACGAGGAAATGTTAATTTTAGATGGAAACACAAGTTTGTTATTATTTCAGGTCAGAATGTGTGAAATCTGGCAAATCAGTGCAGTGTAGCGTACGATATTTGACGATCTATTCTATGTTGGCGACATAGTAAACTCTTTCCCCAGAGACCAAGCCGCTGTGGTAACTGCCGTGAAGATACATGTATTATTCAACGGACTTTCAATTATATCTCGAATTATATCCATACTCACACCCTAAACTCAAAAAATACCCTCCTTGTTAGCATAGAATTACGATATAGTTCAGTGGCGTAACTTAATCATAGTATGACGTAACGTGAAAGCTTTTTGTATTATTTTTATTATTAAAAAACGGAACTAAGTTTTCATAAACACTTCGAGGTTAAAAAAAATGTATAACAATACAAACTGGTATATTTAAAGATTTTTTGCATTTAAAATTATTTAAAGCAAGGTGTGACTAAACGCATCTAACAAATATATTACCGACCTTTATTTAAATGTTATTATTTTCTGTGCCATTTTAACTACATTGTAGAGATTTTACTTGAATTGTTTAATATCTATAAATTATTTCATTATTTAGATATATAATAATAACAATAATAGCGCCACTGTAAACACTACAAATCTATTATTTAATACTTTGTTAATCGACCACTTGAAATCCTATTTGAAGTATTCTAGCGCAAGAGTAAATGGGTCGCCATAAAAATATTAAGATTACAATTAAGTTACCAACTGACACGTTTCTAGTCATAAAATTCATGCATGTTTATAAATTTAATCAAATAAAGAAAAAGTATATTAAACTATTATAATTATCCAACATTATTTACTGAAATACGTTATTTGTGTACGTAATAATTGCGTTGTTACTGATGAAATAACACATTGTAAAGCTAGATATTAAATAAAATATAAACGCCTTCATTTTAATGCGAACGGTAGTAAATTAGCTATCCATTGGTGCTAGAATGCAACGCAATGTAACTTGTAATAATAACAACAGTTTAATGCCAACATAGTTTATTAACTTTTAGTCCCCCAAGTGTATTCTCGTCTTTTATCACCGCGGTATTATACTTGTATATGAGGCTTTTATAATATGAAATACTTCTCAACTAACAACTGATCTCCTTCAGTAAATATGTCGCTTTAATTCGCCTTGACCATAAATTGAAAATTGCTTTCGTTCGATAAATTTTCTATTTTCGAAAATGGATAAATGTTAGACCGAGCAAAAACAGAGGGTATTTAAGCACATTTAGTTGACAGAAATATACATTGTCTTGTTCAAATTAGGATCTGTTGTTCCACATGATTCCAACAATGCTACACAAAACGGCCGATTATGTACAAATTCAAAAACGAGCAGTTTTAACATAGGAGGTAAATTCCTGGTCCGCGGAAAAGAAAAGCAAAACTAATACTTATGTTTTCCAATATAATCCCCCTTAAGTTCAATATATTTATTACATCTAATTGCCGAAATTTCTATACCTACTTTTGTGGCAAAATTGTCATTAACGAATGCTGAGATTGCTTCATTAATTTTTAAGTTTACCCATTTTAATCATATTCAAGTTTGTGAACAGGTAGTAATTTAGGGTAGGTGGACGTTTTATTTGAATCCACCATATCCTATGTGCGCAGTAAATTAATTTCACCCACGTTTTTGTTTTAATGACATTTCGCAGACTATACACTCACAGCGATGATATTTCTTTATAGTAAATGAGCAAAATTCTTGAGGAATTGTAAAACGTGATGGCCACTTTCTAGATTTCTTCGTCCTAACTTGAACAATTTAGCTCATTTTTTCATACTTGAATATGATGAAGAGGGGTCTCCATACACACTATCTGAAGCGGTCTTAATTTGTGTCTGTGCCCTCTTTGATCAAGAATTTAATCACATGCAAAAAATCTTGTTGGCATGTTTACTTCGAATCAAGGTTAAAACCAAACAATTTGAAATAGAGCAATACGTTAATGTTCAAAATAACAACAAATGACGTTGTAAGGATTGCACCCAGCTTCGACCACCCGAAATTAGTCAAGTTATAAATGTATGGACCTCACACGTATACCCATCTGCAAGTAATACTTTTATTTACAACCCAATGAATAACAGATCCATCTGGTAAATAGAAAAATCATTTTGAAAAAATGTTATCCCAGTGACATATTTTTATGGGCACTACTATGGTACGTGGCTAAAATTAAGATGTTTTTCAGAATTGAAGATCTTTAAACAACGAAGAAAATTAACGTTTAGCTCATTGAACTTCCAGCAATATTAAATATGCTTTTGTGGTAGCAAAAATGTTTTTCTGTGATTCAATGAAATTTAATTCATCAACACCAGTAGTAACTATATTTAAATTCGGAGTACCTCAATTAAATAAGAAAATAAAGCGCATAAACAATTGCTATACTTCAAACCGTTTCGAAATTAAAGAAAATAGAAATCATACTAAACCTGTTGCTTTTATAATACAGTTACCAGTTAAGTTCTTAAATTCTTTAGTTCGTCGAATATAGCAGGTACTTGTAAACTTCTCATTGGAAAGTTTATAAAATTTCACGCGTATGTTGTGTCGCATATAGACGACCGCTGTCGCACATTGACAGTAAACCTAGTCTCTTCTCACTGATAGTATGTTTAAGTTTTTGACAGTTTGACAGTATCTCCTAGTATTGATCGTTATTTCATGTGGGAGATGCTCAATAAGCAAAATAATCAAATCAGCTTCAAAACACAGTCGACAACACTTTACTTGTCGAGAGACCGATCTTGCATTTTTTGGGAATATTTCCTCCAGATGCTTTCCAAATCATTCTTTGGTATTTACCTTTGGTAGTGTGATAATATAGTCAAGTTATATCTCTGGGGACGGTTCTCGAAATGAAGTTATTATTATTAAAGGAAAGAGTAGCTGTCAACAGAATATTTTGGGCGTATCAAACAGTAACTATGACATCCAACGCGCATATGCTTTCGAATTTGTAGAATTTCACCGATAGAGGATCATCCAACAGATTTATATCAAAATCAAAATATGGCGTTAAACACTGCTAAAATAAAAAGTAATTAACAATTAGTATAAAATGAATCATTAAAATAGCCTAAAATGTAAAACTCGTTAACTTGTGGCGGTTGCTTGGGTTGTAATTTTGTGACGATGGCCTTCTAAAGTGGTGAAGGCTGTCGTCACTCGGCAAAACCTAAAGTAGTTTTGCCGAGTAACTGACAATCAAAGATGGGTAAAATCCTGTAGGTTGCTGCATACAGTGTATTTTACCTTCTAACTGTGAACAGAATTTGTTAAAATAACACTTAATTGCGTTAAAATAATGTTTGTTTCTCGAAGATACCTCGTAAATGTTTACTTTTGTTTTGCGGCTTTTTTAACTTTTTGTCTGGAATGGTTTTAACGTTTTTATTGTACACACAATTTTTGCTAGCTTATTAAACGTCGTAGTATTGTTTTTAATAGTAGAATTTATCTACAAATACTCTGAGTTTTCCTTTTAATTATTAATTACTCAGGTTTTCAGTAACTTCAGTTATTATTGCGCAATTTTACTGATTTCACTTCTTACTATTCAAGTCCAAGACTTTTCTTTTATAATCAAAAGGATAATTCAGAGTTTTTGTTTTGTATTTTTCATTAACTTGATGACATTTAAAAATAATATTTTATTTATCAAAGTTAGATAGAATAATATGTATATATCTTTGTTTTTATTTACAGTTATAACCTAATAAAAAAAATATTTACACAATGATGTCATTTCTTATTACCTTGGGTCAAAAACAGCTGATGCATATATCAAGTTCAATAACATGGGGCTGGCTTTCAGGAGGAATCGATTTTTAGGAGGGGAGGAGGAGTTTTACATCTGCTTCGAGCTGTTACAAGCAGCACACGTGTTTTTTCTGGTAATTCAAACAAGTCAGTGTATTGCACCTTAGGCCCCTTGCTCCAAGAGCCGCTGGATCGGGTATAATACACACGCCTATAAACTCGTTGCTAAACAACTGTGATTGTGCTATAAGTGCGAAACGATGAGTAACTTAAACAATACCACCCGCGACGCGCTGGTTGGCTTCCTGAAGTGGGTGGACGACACTAACCCAGGAAAGCCGAAAAGCCCCCCTGATGAAGTGATCAAGAATCTACCTGAAATGGTGCTGCGTATAAATGACCGAGACGCGGTGGCAAACGTGGCGAAACAAATGCTAAGAAGATACGCCTTAGGAAATGAAGATACATGGGCAGTAATGACCCTACTTGACCAAAAAATAGAATGCCCTTCGGAAGGAGACAAAGCACTTGGTGAATTTTTAAGTGCAAAAATAGAAGGATACGAAACGGAAACTCTCCGAAATTACTCAAGCGAGCAGTGCGACATAAAAGGTCAAACTAACAAATGAATACGAAACGCTATCGAACGCGGAGGAAGCACCTGCATCAACCTCCATCAACCAGCCAGTTCCAACAACGATGAACGAGGCAAAAACGCAAAAAATCCCGCCTGTCATCGTAAGGGCAACAAAAAAGTGGTCTATTATAATAAAGGACCTAAACCAGCAAGGCCTTAAAATAAAGGCGACCAAGAACATCAGTCTGGGCATAAAAATTCAACCGGACACCATTGACGTTTACAAAGGTATAACTAAATACGTAGAAAACAAAAAAGTGCCATATCATACGTTCAGGTTCCCATTAGAAAAACCGCTTAGGGTGGTAATAAGAGACCTTTTCATAACCATAAAGGACGAAAAAATAATAACAAAACTGAAAGCGAAGGGATTCGTGATACTTTTAGTGCGTCGAATGAAGAGTGGCAAAGAAAGGAAGCCAATGCCACTAAACTTTATAGGACTCGAGAAAAACCAACTGAGTAAGGAAATATACAACCTTCGGGCTGTAATGTTCCTGACAGTTCGAGTGGAAAGCCCGCGAAACGGAAGAAGGAACATTGTGCGGTGCCACAGGTATTAAAAGTATGGGCACACTCAGGCATGCTGTAAAGCAAAACCCAATTGCGTAAAGTGCGGCAACCAACATCAGTTCGCACAGTGCGAAAAGGCACACACAAAACCTCCTAAGTGTGCAAATTACGAGGGCACACATACAGAGAACTATAAAAGGTGCATGTACTTCTCCAGAACCTGGCCAACGCCCGTATCCTGAGAGTTCGAAATGCCCAGGCGCGGTTTCTCCAGTTACGTGGAGACCACTGGTAGCCAAAAAAACATCAGTCACATAGATGTCAACTAAGAAGCGCTCGTAGCATGGGACATAACCAAAATAATCCAGGCTGCTACCATAATACCGAAGGCGATCTAGGACATCACAACCTTCGAAGAAAGCTTCGCCAAATTAATGGTAAGTATTCCAACTCTACTTACAGTATTCAAAACTAAATAAATGAAAGTAAAAATAATAGTCTGTGCGCCATCTGTGCAGTTTAAACAATACCGGTACACGGTAGGCGAAATCTCAGTTACCGCCGAGCAGCGCGAGTGCTAACATCCAATGCTGCAAACATAAACATTTATAAAGTGCGTGCGGAATTACAAAGCAAGAACTATTCCAAGTGAAAGACAGATACTGTATAAAAACAATCACAATTACCCTTACATCCGAAAAACAAATTATTAGCTGGAAGGAAAGGAATATAAGCTCCGGCACTTCTGTACGCCATTGAAAAAACATGAATCAGGCTTTGCAAACAACCAGCCTTGACTTCGCGTACGCATTTGATTAGTTGCATAAAGATATTCCGACGAGTAAGCAGGTTAAGCTACAAGTTGTCGAATGATAACCAATTAATCGTTGCATAATCGGGAGTTTTAATACGGATAATGTCGGCATTCTCGAGCGTAATTTGATTTTCAGTGTAAGCAATATTTGAGTATCTCAATGATTGGATCTATACATAACGGACATTCCGTACTTAGACAATGTTTGAGCTCTGTACGTATAGAAAAAAATGTCTACACTGTAGAACGATACACATTAAATGTGTGGATAATTCTTTAACATAGAGTTTAATGTTACACAGTTTCGTGCTTAATACAGGACATTCGCTTCTGTGATTATCTTGCGTTACTTATATTGTTCGAGAAAGTGTTTTGGAAATTTTGTTTTCCAACGGTGTCAAACAACATTAATAGCTTACAGATTTCTGTCAATCGGGCTACGGTTCATACCAATAAATTGTTATTAATTCTCAAAGAAAGTCTGTCTGAATGACTTAGTGGATGCATGGTTCCTTAATCTTGCTTGTTCGGGAACTTGCTTCTACATATTTCTAGTTGCTTTCCCTCCCAAGGGTAGGAATAATAACGAAAAATTTAAAAATTCGATTTTTTTGGACTTTTCGATTTTATTTTCAGACGCAACTATGGCCGCGGCTAAAACGAATTTTAAAACTAACCTCCTTGTAGTCAGATTATTAATTACGAATAAAATTCAGAATTTTGGGTAGTTTTAAGATCTTGTATTTTTATAAATATTTACCTTAATTTTAACCTAGATACCATTTTATTTATTTAGCGGAGCATATTTCATTTACAGTTTGTTTTGAAAAATAGATGCCAGTATTTGTCTATAATAATGTAATATATCGCAAGGTTAATTACTGTTTGTATTTTTAATTAATACGTTCAACTTCTATGTTTCGGATATCTGCGGCATTTCTTCGAATTCCCGTTTTCGGAACATATGCATATCTGGCTCGTTTTTAGATTCTCGGAATATTATATTTTTATATAACGATTCTTTTAAGATAACTAGATTTTATTTATTTAAATCATTTCTCACCAATATCTCATTTTCTTGTATTTCAATTAATAAAATTGATTTTTACATTTGAATGCTTTGCACAAATTGTATTGTGAACATTTTCGTAATTTAGAACAGTTTCTCAATATAAAACAGTGATTTATTTATTTATACAAAACGGTTATAAGGAATGGAATCAAATAATTCTTTTCCGAACGTGCACTGCACTTTTATCGAATTAGCACTCCGAATTTTCGCTTAGCAAGTTCATTAAAACTTTGTGTAATTATTAAAAAACTGCAATGAATTTGCACGGTTGCTCGGTATGCGACAAACTGAACGAGAGATGCCTTAAACTGAAAAACTACAAGAAATGAACTATAGAAAATCTCCAATAAATTTGTCTAATTTTTCATGAATCTTTGTTATTGCGGGATACGATTTTCTATTTTACGCATGCACGCACTCACGCATTCACGCACGCACGCACGCATGCACGAACGCACGCACGCACGCACCCAACTACCCAAATAAATATCAATAATTCTCAACAGTACACTTGTTTTGATTATTTCGTACATTTTCTCTTTCATAGTTACAAATTGCAACAAATGTGATGTGCATTCATAAAGTTGCGTTTAGAAAATGCACCAACAGGTACATATTTTTAATCCAGTGCGGTAAATTTATTTTCGACTTTACTTTTCCGGTACTTTACTAGACGCTCAAGTATATATTTCACCTTTAATATACGAGATACACACGAAAGTGTCTATTTCCTTTATAAGTTTTGTTTTGTGGCACACCTGTAGAAATAAAAGCATGGCGCTCATTAGGATTACCTTTCTCTCTAGCTTACGATACTACCTTTTCCTTTTAGAACAAATAATTATTTTCATCGTTCACGAAGATCTAACGCCGCCCACGACTCCGAAAAAGCCATTCTACTTGGACAAACTTTTTTGAATACGCAAAATATCCTCGGCTCTCTCCTTATTTCCTTTTTTCTATGGCGAAGCGGGTTTACGTAATAATACTTCTAGACACGCTGTTATTTTAACGGCATAATGTCATCAAAATAAATATATCTGAATTTATTTGCTTATTTAGGATTAAGTTTCAGCAACTACAATAAAATATTTTCTATGAACTGATCTCTCTCAATACAAAACAGTGATCTAATTTTATTTACCTTTAAAAATTAAACATATAATTTTAAATACGTTTAACTACATAAAAGACCACAACCAAATTATTATAAAAAAGAATGGTTAAATATCAGTCTAAATAAAATAAATTCAAGGCGCATCGATATTTTGCAGTAAAATCCAAAATTTTAGTATTACATTAGTATTACCTGTAGCTAGAGAAAAAGAATTTACAATTTACCCACAAACTCGGTGAAGATAATGTAACACAATATCACCAGACACATAAAAACTAAATTAAAAACCTTGTACTATATTTGTTCCGTGTATTGCATTGCAGAATCAAAGGTGTTTTAAAATAACTTTTGTCAATTATCGCAATTTATAAAAAGATATCTACATTAAAACATCGCTAATTCCAATTAAATGGAGCTGCAAGTGTATAATTCAGATATACGAGGGACTTTTAAAAAATAATAAAATTCAAAATCTATACAGCGATGTTATTTTGGGTAAAATTTTAGTATTTCACATTAAAACGTTAGAATAATTACGTAATGAAAGTTGTTTTTGATTATTTTTATCAAAAACATTGTACTAATATGTATAATATTATTTATTGTAACTAGAAAGCAAATATTCGTTCATTTTTGTTTTAATAAATAAACGGTTAATTTCGAACTTACGTAATTAAAAGGAACAATTCGATTTTGACTAGTTTATCCATAAGTACACAGTTACATAACATGAAAATAAAAACTAATAAACTCCAGTAAACATTACAAACAAGTTCAACGTTGAACGTTTAATAAAGCAAAAGAAAATCCGGATACTAATTTAACATTAATATATGAAAATCTAAATGCATCTAAAATGTGTAAATGATTAAATATCACCAGTTGTATACACATAATTCTACAGTGACTCAACCTGAAGCGTATGAGCTTGTGTAATGTTTTTATTACTTATTCGTTATTTTACAATTACATTTCAAACTGTTCCAGAAAAACCAAAATATATAATTATCCTTTCTTTAAACGCGTTATTTTTAAAAACAGCAAGGAATTTTTACAAAGGCAATTCTTTTCTTGATTTAGAACTACCTTCACGTTTATGGTTAAATTTTGTGGCACTATTTTAAAGTCACCCTGTATAGGCACAGGCTGTGCCAAAATTACTCTGCTTCATTTTACAGTAATTATTTCTTTTAGGGGACTTTTTACAATAATTAAATTTAAGTTAGACATTATTAAAATATGAATTTCTAATCACTATCAAAGTGCTATTAAGCAAATAGCAAGCGAATTTTTGATGTACATGTAAACTATAAAAATCTAACATGGTTTTTTAATTGCAAGAATTTTAAGAATTATTAACTCGGTTTAAATATGAAGCGTCTAATCTGCGAATGGATATTTGCCCACAGTATATAGACATCTTCTATAAACGTCTGCTTATTTCTAACGATACAATTATAAATCAGCTTTCAAGTTTAATTGACAGACTTAATAGTTATTTATGTAATCATCTTCAGGCTAAATTTCAAATTAAGTAAATAATATAAATTATTAGAAGCAAGTTTCATTTTCTATAAATTTGCAGACTGTTCATTATTTTTGCGATAGAAGTTTAAATAGCTCATTAAAATCATTGCTTCAGTTAAGCTAATGGTTATTAGGACACGAAGAGTTAAGGTGTTAATAAAACACTTATTTTTAATATATTTTACGGTAAAATATAAAATAATGATTACAAAATTAATTTTTCAATTAACAAAACGATCATGCTTTAATTTTTTTTCGTTATAATTAATCCTTATGTTTTGATTTTAAAACTATCAATTAAACTGTAAATTATTTACGCAGTTTTCTAGAATTTTCTAATTCAAATTATCTTATGAAATTATCAAATGCTTTATATTTTTGTTGGAGTTACATGCTAACGCTTTATTTCTAAACGTTTGTTTAATTTTCTCTTCTGAGAACAGTTCAGATTTCAATTATCAATATGCTTTGTTATTCTTTTCATAGCATTTTGTTTTCAATTGTTCATTTTTCATTCATGGCACGTTTATTTTGTATTTCTTTCTATAAAAATACTTGCACATTAAATTAATGAACGCTTTCGATTATCTATCGTGATAATATACACTATAGGAGATAATAGAATGAGAAGGATTCATGATGTAATTTATTTAAACGCTTTATCGAATTGTAATTCAGTTATTCAAACGCCATTAAGTAAAGCAATTAAAAGATTTAGGGCTACAGTTCATGAAATAGATTTGTACATAAATGAGAGTCGAAATCGTTTGATATTCTAATGGAAGTTGTTAAATACTAGTTATTCACACTTCCCAACTTATCACGAACTTTAAAGGGCATTTAAATAGTGCCCTTAATAAACATGAAACATTTGTGTGTTTATTAACCTTTATAATATTATTTAAACTCATTAATTTTCTAAAGTATGTTATACATATAGAGAATTTTAATTTAAATTTAAAATTTGAATGTATTTTTATAATGTCACCAATTTTTACTTTCTCTTACATATATGAAATATAGTATAGAGAAAGTCATGTTTTCGGTTCAAATTTTCGATGTCCAGTTTTTAGCGGAAATACACGTTTTC
>JAHWXV010288818.1:0-10158 GCA_024586415.1 Phrixothrix hirtus | reverse complement strand
ATTTAAATAATATGACCAAAAAGGACAGCTACCCTCTACCCAGAATTGACGATGACTCCAAATGGTTTTCGACTTTAGACATGAACAGTGGATATTGGGAAGAACGCATGGAGCCTGAACACCAGGAAAAGATGGCATTCTCCATTGAATCTGGTTTCTGACAACTCACGGTGATGCCCTTTGGCTTGTGCAATGCACTAGCAAGTTTGAAAGACTAATAGAATTGATCCTGAGAGGGCTGTTATGGTAAACATGTCTAGTATACTTGAACGATTCCTAGTTATCAGAAGAACACCTAAAAAATCTTGAAGAGGTGTTTCCAAGACTGCAAAATGCAGATCCACATCTCAGTTCAAGAAACTGCATCTTGTTTTAAAACAAAGTGAAATACTTGGGTCATATAGTTGCTGAGAAAGGTGTGGCAGCTGACTCAGTCTGTACAAGAATGGCCACAACCAAAAGATAGATAAACATGAATTGTAAAGCTTCTTGGGGTTATGCACTATTGTCAATTTATATATGAATTTGTAGCTATCACAAAACTTTTTACAAAACTGACTGAAGAAGACCAACCATATTTATTGAACAATAGCTTCCAGGAGTTATTTAAACCACTTAAATGAATTTTGGTAACTGCACCCATACTCAGTTACCTTATAGAGGGAAGATTTGTCTTAGATACCGATGCTAGCCACGTTGGTATCAGTGCAGTGCTATCCGAAACCCAAGATGGACAAGAACAAATAATCGAATATTTTGGCAAAGTGTTGTCCAAAGCTGAAAGGAACTATTGTGTTATGCACAAAGAATTGCTAATGATGATAAAGACTGTTGAACACTTTTACAAATACTTTTATGGACTTATCACACAGTGCTGAAATTGCTACTACAGTTTAAAAATCCAGAAGGCCAAATAGCAAGATTGATTGAATGGATACAGGAGTATGACTTTGAAATTGGGCATAGTGTAGGACAAAATCATTGAAATGCTAATGCTCTATCACAACAGCATTGCCCAGAAGAATGCAAACATTACTCTTGGTTAAAGTCAAAAGTTAAAGAACTCATAAACCATACTACTATAATCAACAATGACTGGAAACTGAATAATGTCCAGAAAGATCAAGAATACAACTCAGATCTGAAGTTGCCTTAGGTTGAAAAAAACATATTGTTTTACCCAAGGTCAAATTGAGGTCATCATGTGTTGGTCCTGTTCAAATCATAATACTTTTGTCTTTAACATTTTTTCGTATCACTCTCTGCTACGAAATAAAAGGGGGCACAGGTGGTCATGTTTCACTTGATACATATATAATGAAACCACTAAACAAATTGCAAGAGAAAAACAATTAAGATGATAATTTTAAAATCAATTTTTATACTAAATATTGGAATAACTTTTATCGCAAATGTATATAGAAAGTATGCAGTAACTACAAAGAAATATTTTACTATAGTTTGAAATAAATTACACATTCATGTTAAATATTAATTATAATAAAAGTAGGAAGTGATCAAATTTGAACCCATACAATGTAGTATTTGTTGTTAGAAACAAAATGTCTAATGTTTGTATTTAATATGACTATTTCATTTTTCACATTTTATACATATCGATAACAACACAGAAAAACTTTAAAAACATTTTTCTCATAAATGCTTGAAAATTGTGGCATCACATTTCACTCACAGTTCACATTACTAAGACTTTGTTGCCTATATTTTTTAAAATTTAATAAGCTTTACAAAAATTTCTTATTTGTGGTTAATTACTTTATTCTAGAGCATTCATTATATTACTGTAGTTACTTAAAGTGCTGATTGTTCTCTTGACACTGAAATCTGTTAAATCAAAGTTAAAATATTGTTATGACAATGTGCATAACGAACATTATCATTAAACACTGTAGAGCAAAAAACCTTGAAAGTTTCCAAACTTTTAACTTTCTACTTTTGTTTTCCATAAACATTCAAAATCTGCAGGTTTCATGATTGAATGTTTGGTTTATTCAACTTCCAACATGTTTAATAATCCTTCGTGCAAATCACACAACATTCTTATCTGTTTAAAGAAATCTTCAAGCTCAATTGCTTTTAACTTTAAATAATTATTAATCGTTACTGGAAAGATTTGCTAGTTATTCACACCAACATTTTTAGGTTAAATGTTGTAAATATAATCCACAAACCATTAAACACATTATACAAAGTGTTTCAGATAATATAACATTCCTTTTAAAGGATGAAAACAGACCCTATAGACACCTCAATAAGCATAAAATTAAAAGCAATACGAATACTAAAAATTCCTTTTTTTTAATAATCACGAGTCAACTATGCACATGCTTTCAAATATGACAAATATCATCGAGTAAGTGTTTTTTACTAAATAAACATTCCCGTAGTAGAATAGAAACAGACACATAAAAACAAGACTGTAAAATGATACACCTTTTTAAATGTCGGTGACCGATATCTTGATAAACGAAATTATGCACATTTCCATAAATTACTAACCAGTGCTTTAATAATAAAACTGAAATCGCAAATAGTGTCCATCTACACCGTGTTTAACTGATCGGTGCTTTTATGTTAATAAAATAAAAATCCATCAAAGTCATGCTTAGTTATGTATTCAAAACAATGGTGATTTATTTGAATATTTTTTATGAAGATATTTTAATGGTAAGTTTTGTAATATCAATTTTGTTCCTGGTAAAAATCTTTAAATAAACAAACAGTTAAATTTTCGTCTCAATTAAGGTATTTTATGATAAAGTAAGAAAAAATTTTTTCTTAACAAGTAATTAACCTATCACACATTTTGCTTGCCTAAAAAACAGGGTGTAGTTAATATAATTTAAATAAGGACAGCTTAAAACTAATTTTTATTCGGCCATTGTATCAAAAGTATTTAAAGTACTTCTATGTTAAGTGTAGGATGATGTCACGCAATTTCAGAAATGAAATCACATTTTACGTGTAAAATTAAACAATATCAATAAATAATTGCTGAAGCTGTTTTTACATTTAAACACATTTTCTTAGTAGGATGCATGACTAAGCTCTATTTTTATTATTATCAGTTATTAATAAATAACTTCTTCAAAATTGTTAAAAGAATTGTATACATTATTTCTAAATTGTGTGAAAGGGCAATCCCCTTTTATCCTGTTATTTATTGCAGTAAATAAGTGTATGTTACTGTAAATTGATACTGTTAGGTAGGTCAGCTATAATTTTATGAATGATTTAACAGTTTTAGTCTGAATACAACCATAGGTGGCTTATTGTACATAATTCAAAAAAAGGACTTTTTTGTATTCATATTGCTTTTAATTTTATGTTTATTGGGTTTTCTGTAGGGTCTACTTACAGCCCTTAAAAGGAATGTCATATTATCTTAAACACCCTGTATATATAACAAATAAACACAAATATATTTCAAAATCACCTATAATTCTATTTAATTTGATTAATTAAATTTTTGTTTTCACATTCAGCACAACAGTTTTATGCCTATTGTAAGCACATATTTTACCCACAATGTATTTTGATGTATCTCAGTATTAAGAGAACATTCAGTTCATGTGCATTCTAACCAGTGCTTAATTCTTGTAGTATATGTTTGTGTTTATTACCATGGAAAAGATTCAAGACTTTGCCCACAATAAAATATCAAATTTCAATAATAGTGCACATACTAAAAAAATAAAAGTATACTAAAAGAACTCATTTCAGAAAACAGTCACCAACTAAGAAAGCATAATATATACAAACTGTTTCATCTTAATAACTAAAACTGTCTATTTACATACCTATGTAATGTGATGATGTTCCAGTATAATTTATAGGTGGAGGTGGAATTGGAGGTGGAGATACATTTTCAATTTGTCTAGTTTCATAACCGGGATAACTATTTGGACGAACTATTACTTGCGAAGATTTGTTCTATAAAAAGAAACGCATTATAAATTAGAAATCCTAGTATAGCAGAACAAATGTTATTCTTTCTATGATAAGCTAATTCTTCTTGTATGTATTATTTTCATGTCCAATAAAAAATGAAGTATAATGGTGAGTTTTACAAACAATAATTAATAAATTGCTTAGCAGATCCTTGATTCAAATTCTACATAGACCAATGATATTGTAATATTGAACAATCATTTTTTTGGTATATAATCATCGATTTAAGCTAGTCAGTGTTTAGTATAACCCACCACATATACGCTAAGCATATATACATAACAAGACAAGAAAGCTGCACAAAATATATACATTAAACTTATTAAATGTGTAATAAAAAATTTGTAAATGTAAAAGTTATATTTGTACAACTAACAAAATCATGTGTAATAACATAGTATTTTCAGAATTGTTTAGTGGCTTTTTGTTTAGATTCGTGTTGTCTATTTTAGATAGTTTTTCTACTTGTAGTTTAATCAGAAGTGTGTATCACTTTTTCTTTCAAATGACAATATTAATTTTTTACATATTGTAACAAAACTAGTTAATTGTTTTAAAACCTCTATTTATTATATTCACTAAATTATAATTATTTATTTATACTTATTCAGCTTAATATTTATATAGAAAGGAGAATTTCTGGAACATTAGGAAAAAATAAAGAATAAAATTATTCGGAATGCTAATATAATAAATTCCAATGCAAAAACACATTGCTGTGACCTTGAATTGATTTAGATATCAGTTGCAATAATGAGTCATTCATGATTACGAGGCTGCTACTTTAATTTCGGGATAGAAGAAAATGAACACTTAGAATTAAAAAAAATTGCTTTATTGCTTTTCAAAATATTCCCCTTTACATTCTATGCATTTTTTTATATGACTAAACCAATTGTCATAACATTCTTTTCACTCAGAAGTTAGCACACCTAAAATTCCATTCTTGAAAATTGTTGACCACGCACACAATGTTTGAGTTTTGGAAATGTGAAAATCATTATGACTTAAATCAGGACTATAAGGAGGATAAGACATTAATTCCATTTTGTGACTGACCAAATAGTTCACAGCTTGTTGTGCTGTGTGAGCTTGCATTGTCGTGATACAGAATGATGTTTTTAATTTTTTTTGGATTTCAGACAAAACTTGTGGTAAACAGATGGTTCTATACTACTCAACATTTACAATTTTATGGTGTTCTAAACGTTTAGTAACCACATGACCAGTTTTTGATACCAAACAAGCGATCATTTGTTTGGAAACACTGCGAGCAGTAACGGTTTTAGTTGACTTTGCTTCATTTTGAAATACCCAGTCAATTGTTATTCTGTTTCAGGTTTATAGGGTCTGTAGAGACAGCCGAACATGAGCTTGTTTACGGGATCGAAAAGGTGCTAGCTCACAAACAGACAAGCCCAAGAGTTTTCCTAAATATTGTAGGGGCATTTGACAATGTTACATTTGATTCTATACACTCAGCTGCCTCTTATCATGGTGTATATCCCAACATCTTATTGTAGATAAGAAACCTGCTCAAGGGCAGGTCTTTATGATGACCTTAAATTGCTGTAATATAACGGCATCAGCTACAAAAGGCTGTCCTTAAGATGGCATTATATCACCACTATTATGGAATTTAGTGTTAACGACCTATTGAGGGAAACTTGAATATACTGTTAAGGACATCACCCAAGATGTCCTAAACATAGTTACTAACTGGGTCGACCTCCACTAACCGGTCATCAATTCCAGCAAAACAAAGGTAGTGCCCTTTACCAGAAGGACAACTCTTATTCAAGAACCTCTCTTTATCGAACAAAAAAACCATATGTTGGAATTCTAATATTAAATATTTGGGCATAACTCTCAACCAAAGGCTAACATGGAAACACCACATTTAGTAGTAAAGAAAGCGATGGTGATCTTATAGATGTGCTGCTACACCCATGGGGTTACATGGGGCTTGACTCCGAAAGTGATCCATCAAATGTACATGGTGATGGTCAGATCAGACTTAACTTATGCAACACTTGTTTGGTCACCAGGTGTTAGGAGTCAAAGCAACTACACCCACATCAACAAGTACAATGTATGCGATGCTTAAGAATTGGTAATACCCTAAGAACCACACCAACTGCAACTCTGGAGGTGTTGCTTGATTTGCCTCCTTTGTGCCTTCTGGTAGAAATGAAGGCAATGGAGGCTGCATCCAGACTACTTAAATTTGAGCAATGACGAGGTGAGGGCTTCAGCTGGGGGCACACTTCAATCACTGACAGCTTACCAAATTCATGCTAGGATGCGGGTGATCATGTTAGCCCAGTCAGAACCTTCAACACTCTATTTTCCACAGCAACCCCTAGCATGGGGGATTGGACTAATAATGCTCAGAAAATGCTCGATTACCAAGGCCTGATCTGGTTTATAGATGGGTCAAAGTCGAGCAGCGATGCTGCAGTAGGTATTTTCAGAAAATTTCCCGAAATGGACGTAATCATTTCATTAGAGCACTACATTTCTATTTCAGGTTGTAATGTATGCAATTTCTGCCTGCAGAGAAGAATGTATCTTACTATATTCATTGATAGTCAAGGTGCCGTAAAGACCCTATCAAACCCCAACATGTCATCTAGATTAATGTGAGAATGCTGGCAAAAACTTCAGGCTCTAGTACATAGGAACAACAAAATAACTATTTGCTGGATTCCCGGCCATCGGGGACATACAGATAATGAAAAAGCAGATTTTTTGGCTAGGGCAGATATCGCTATGCTATCAGCTGCCCCGAACATTGACTTACCCGACACCCTTTTTACATCCACCATTGAGGCCAGCCTGTCCTTCAGATTCAAAAAATGGTGGGGTAAAAAAACTTTTAGACAGGCTAGGGCTCTAATTTTAGGTCCAGTGTCTAAACAAAGTAAATTCCTACTTTCATTAAGCAGAAAAAATCTGAGCTTATACTGACCTAGCAAGCCATAGCTTCAAAAAACATCTAACTACAATTCCAATTGTAGGAAATGTAATCGAGACAATGAAACATCATTTCATCTATTATACAATTCCCCAGCTTTGGGCGATGTCCGATACTGAATTTTTGGGTCTTAATTTCCTGAACCCAATGAAATCTTAAATACTCCCCATCCAAGATACTAAGGTTTCTGAAAATCTCAGGCCTACAGGGATAGTTCAATTGATAGTTGATGCAATGGATCTAACAGACCCAATTGTCGGTTTATTAATCGAACCTGCCTTAACAACAACAACAGGTTCATAGGCATACATCCAACTTTTATTACCACTGACAATGTTATGTATCAAATTTGATATACCTGAATTGAACTGTTCAAGTGTTTCTCGGCACCATTTAACAAGAGTCTAAGAATGACTAAATTTCTCTAGTTTCATGATGATCTGCATTTATAATTTCTTGTAAGGCATGAATGTTTTCTGCTGTTTTTGATGTCGTTGGTCGACCTTCACAAACTTCATCACTAAGGTTACGGCGACCAAATTTAAATTCTTGATACCACCGAAACACAGTTGTTCTTGGTGATGGCTCATCACCAAAAGCAGTTTTTAGATCAACGATACATTTCCTTTTCACTTTTTTCAATCAACAATAAAACAAAATCATTGCTCGAAAATGTTCACGATTTAAATTCATGTTTTTTATGTATTTTGTTTACTTTAAAATTATCCTGTAATAGAACAGCTCTATATACAACCTTTCTATAACAGTTCTTTGACAGTAGAGATGTCAAACTTCATGAATTTTGTATGTCAACCATCCTACAAACTGCAGTATTGCCACATCCCAATATTAAAACAGCATTCCTCATACATTATTTATTTTAATTCGATGTAACCTAATGGAATGTTCCAAAATCTTGTACAAAATTCTTATTTCTAATTTTGTTGCAATATTTATGAAGTTTTCATATTATTTATACAGGGTAATTTTAAAATACATCGACAAAATTGGGGTAGTTCTAAATTAAGAGAAAATAATTCTTTTTAAAAATTCCTTGCTATTTCTAAAATAAACACTCTTAGAAAATGCTATACGATTGTTCGAGAGCCACTGCAATAACAGAACAGTTAACATGTCTTTTAAGTGAGTAAAGATAAAAACATAAAAACAGTTGTTACATTATTCTAAAATGGTAAGTTCTTCAGTTTTCATGGTATTGATCTTATCTTAAATTGTACACGTAGCGATGTTGTCCACTTTTTACAACTTTTGAAAAAGGAAATATCAAAATTATGTTACTTATAAAAATTTGAATATGGTCTTTAGTTGAATTGAATGTGTTTAAAATTGCATGTTTAATTTTTGTCTGTGTAAAACTCAAACAAATAAAATGTAAGTCATTGAAATGTATGTATTTGGGTAGGTTAGTCTTCACATGAAATAAACACACACATGTAGCAATTTAATATTGAAATAACATGCTATTTCTTCTAAGACATGGAGTTGAAATTGAAATGAGTCCAGACATTTTCATTTATATACACATTTTACAGCAATTCTTAGAATGTTGACCTTTTCAATGTTTTCCTAAGGTATTCTATTTTATGTGATTCTATTCTTGATGGAAGTGGTTAGACCTCCACAACAATGTATCTTAGCATTATGTTATCCTATTTATTTCAGTTTAATTATAATAAAAGAGGTAAGAGATTATTGCAGTCTGGGAAACATAGCGATCCATCTTACAACAGTGGTGTAGCTAATATAATTTCACAACACAATAAATTAGTCGTTCCTCTAGGATCTTTAGTTTAGATCTTCAACCCTTTTTCTGAGTAAATATTCATACTGCTGAAGTGGCAACCTACCTTCCCTTATCTAAAGCTTATGAGTAACTTCATTTTGAACATCCCTGCTATAACTTCTGCACTTTGACAATTATTTAACCTTTGCAGAGCTATTTCATCCCATCACAAATATTAAAAAATTATGGTTCATTTCCTGGTCAACCAATTTAAAATAGAGCACTCTGGATAAACATGCAATAAACAAGTTAAAATACAAATTTTAGACTATTTTAAGTTAAATCCACACTTGTTTGTTACTAATGCAGCTAAAGAATACGAGTACTGGTCGAGTTAACAAACAAAATATTGAAAAATGTAAGTTTCATCCATATAAAGTAAATTAAATCTGCAACCAGGAAACCTCAACCACAGATTGGATATTTGAACAACTTGAAGATAAATTAGGTTTCTAGACCATATTTTATGAATGGATAAAGCAAAATTCATCAGTACTGTGGTTATTAATAAATAAAATAATTGCTATTAGGCAGATGAAAATCTGCACTAAACAAGAGACATGAATCATCAAATCAAAGCCTGGATACTAAAAAATATTTTGAATTTTTAAACTAGCTATTTATAATTCTAGATGATTTTCTTAATAAACGTCAAGATCTCCTAACATTATGCCACTCAATTTCTTGTAGAGTCGCTTTAAAATGATAATGTATGCGATCTGCCTATAAAATCTAAAAAATAAAATTACACAGACATACACCCAACCATCACCACATTAAATCAGAAGTGTGACCAATCAATAAGACTGGATGAAGTTAGAAATTTATATTATACAGAACAGTAGGAATTTCAAACATTTATTAGGTAGAATGTTTTTTTTAATAAAATTGTAATCTTAGAATTTCATTTTTACAATTTTTAGAAAAATTTTATTATCCAACAACATTAAATTTTTACATTTCCCTACAGAAAAAAAAATGATGGAGAATTTAAAAATAAAAAATGTTTGACGTTATACAAAAAACAACAGCTGTATACACTTCTGGTAAGCTTTAAGTGAAAAAAAGTGTTTGCAATAGCTGCCAAATAGAAAACATGAATCTAAATAAAAGATATTTAACTATTTCTTCATAAAATATAACATGGAGATGCTGTATATAGCAAATAAGTATTGTAGTTTAATGTATTATTATTAACAAAGAAACCTTTGACAAATTTTATAAATAACTAAAATTTAAAGGACCTCAATTTTTTATGGGCCCTTAAGCTATTTTAAAGGACAAAAATAGCCCCTAAAGTTGGTGCTATTATACAGGGTTATTCTAAATGAATGGCCCAATTTAATAAATTCGTATTTATTAAAGTATAAATTCAAAATAAACAATTTACATACCATTGGAAAGA
>JAHWXV010288799.1:0-11401 GCA_024586415.1 Phrixothrix hirtus | reverse complement strand
TTGTCTCGCAACTTTGGTAGTTGAGGTTCTTGGATTCTCTTCAAAATACCTCAGTATTTCTTCCTCATCATCTGGTTGATATATGGGAGGAGCATCGGCGACACCTCGTTTACGTTTAACTGAACCAGTTTCCGCGATATTTCTATAGGTCATACTGAATACACGAACATTTGGTATATGGCTGTTAGGAAAACGACGTTCATATTCCCGACGAGCTTCGACAGCATTTGTATCGCAATTTCCGTAGACAAACAAGATATCAGCATATTCTGCATTGCTGTACGCAGCCGTACCACAACAAAATAACGACAACAAGAAAAAATAACAAAAACTTATTAATTTCAACAAAAACAACTAAAATAAAAATATTTAACAACAAACTTAATATCTAATATAATATCAAAGCGAAAAAAAAGCTGTCAAACACTACTTTTATAATCAAAATGACAGTAGACTGTCACGTTTATTGTTTATCCGCCTAATTAAAGGTCAGCAATGTGAGATGGTATTGCAATTTTTGACTAATTTTATTCCAGAATTCCTTTTTACTATTCTGGAATTATCCTTTCTATATAAGTTGCAGAATAAATTCCCTGAGGTTTTAGTTTCAATTGGAATATTGCCCTGTTAATTACTGATATACATAAATAGAAATATAAACGTTTGTTGTTAGTCTCCTGTGCAATAAATGTTTAAATAAATAAGTGTTAATAAATACCTCTAATATTAGTGAATATAAATAAAGATTTTAAAACAAATGAACTAGTTTTGTTACAGTACTATTATTTCATTTAACAATAAACACGACTGTTAGAGCATTTTGTAAATCATAATAACACAAACTGACTTGCTTTCTCGATATTCTCACTATGAATCAACTTGGATAAATTGCAATGGATTATAAAATTCGTAATCGTTTCTTTCAGACAATAGATTTCTATATTAGAATGTAAAAAGTCATGTAGATTTGAAACCTACTAATCACTCGTTTTTATGAAAAATGGCACTAATCTCTAAAGTTCTTTTTTTCTAATCTGCGTTCATTCTTATAATCAAATTATCAAAACGTTTATAACGAGGAATAATTAAAACAGGGTTCCTCCTAGGCCGATAAAATAAAAGTAATGTCTTAGATTACTCCGTTTTCTAGTTAAATTGTAATCTTTTAAACAAAAGGCGATGTTTTTTTAATACAAGCTGTCACTGTCCGTTTATTATTTCGTAATGTTGGTTCAACAACAGCAGCATTTTCAGTATTTTTACATCATGAGTATCATGCATTTCAATATTTTAATACAATACATGTTGCAACACTGGATTTAGTCTATATTAAATATGTTCTCTGGTTGTTTTTAAAAATTCGCAACACTACAACTATTCCGTTAATTCATACACCATCATTTGTTTTCAATTGTAATCATTATTTTTCTTGTACAATCGTAACTGTTAAATTTGTTTGTAGCAAATTTGTTGACTTAATTAAGTTAAAAACATTTCCGCGTATTTTGTTCAAGTACAAGTTAATATTTGTGGCAATAATTATGGAATATAATTTATTAAGTTATAATGTATTAAAATTTACTTTTAGATGACACCACCATTCGTAAAATTATTATTTTAAAAACACGATGTTAAAATGTTTCACGCATGGAAATATATTTTGCCCTTAAAATGTGTAGATTATATGACCTTTGGTAAAGGAAGGAAACGAATTTAAACTACAATAGGCTAAAAACTATATCTAGCTGTGTTAGCTTCATTCCTTTAAGCTGTAATGGGGTATTACGAATCAGTAACGATAGGACATTACCAGCTTACATTGAGATAACTTTCCATTTGGTAGGCTTTGGACCCTAATTTAAATATAAAGCATTTATTGTGATAAGTAATTGATGAAAAGATAAAATGACAGTCTTAAATTTATTTTGCTTCATCAATTAAATCATTAACAAGTATTTCTAAATATTTTTATTGTTAAAAGTTCTTTGAAATGGCGCAACATTTTTTTTTAAATTAGTAATTGCTACAACGTCAATTCTAATTATTAAAATTAAATACAACATGATTAGTTCGAAATTAGTTAGTGTTTTAATTTGAGACCATGGTTTTATGCTTTCTTCATCAGTTACTTAATAAAATAATGTAGTGGCCTCAATTTAAGAAATATGAACACTTTGTTAATTTGTAAAGCACTAAGATTATTGATTATATATAATGCGAAGTGCCTTTCCGTTAATGACTGCAGTATGTACAAGAATCTTAAAACTCCCGAAGAATTTGAGACGATAGATTGATTTGCTTTCACCCCAACTCCCCTATGATGCCTTCTTTATTAGAAATCCGTCCTTCTCAACTTTGGATTAAAGTGCTAATTAAATCTAGAGCTATATACACATAGAAGTGCTGTAAGTATCCTGTCCATTCTTTTATCAGTGAGATAAGGCAGATCCTACACATAAGAAATGCCAAGCATTCGAGCACGTTTGTTTCAGGTGTACAGCCTCATACAGATATATGTTGTGTGTGGGATCACATGCGACAAAAGACTGCGATCGACCAACCAAAGATTCTACCAATTGTAGTAACTGCTCCGGAGATCACCCCGTATGCGCAAGATCATCCCCGGAAAATTCGGCGAACCCCGAAAAAACAGCGAAGGACTAACAAAGAAGGCAAAGCAACGAGTCGATCCGTAGAGAAGGATTCTCGTATGCCGCGGCCACGAAAGACGTGCAGGTAAGTTCGAGAACGAAACACACTAGTGAACTGGAAGAAGCAATAGAAAAGGTTCTAAGGAGAATTCTTCCTAGTTTGATAGAAAAAGTCCTACAAGCCCAACGTCTAACTCAGCATTAAGGCGCAGAGTTGCCGTTATGCAATTCCAGTACTCTCTTTAGCACCGGGGGTTGGCCAAGCACATTGATATGACCGTTTATGGCCAAATGTCTTAAGAATAAGGAAATAAAAAAATCATTCATTTACTTAATTTAACTGTACGACATGCAACTTTCTTTTAGAATACTAATATACAGGGGACGCCTTGAAGGTTGCCATTATAAGTCCATCGTCCTTTAACGTCATTTTCCCAAATAAGTTTATAAACAGTTTTGAAGTAAATTATTATTCCAAAGCGCAATTCAGAAATGTTTTTCTTATAATCTGAGATACTGATCTATATGGACTCTCTTCTTATATTATATTATATTAGGATCTGTGGTTTTCTCTGGAAGTTTTCTGTTCTGATGCAGGGAATATCTTTTATATACAGAGTACGTGAACTTTCTCGAAGCTTTAGGGTATACTGGTACTAATCTCAAAAGGGCGGGGTCCATCTATTTTATCTAATTTCGATTTAGACATAAGGTGTTCTAACATGGTTACCAGCCCTATCTATGAGAGATTACACCAGCTACTCCTCATAGATCTTAGTTCACGTTTCACGTTGCGCAGCTTAAATTTATTTTGACAGGTAGTAAAACTGAAAGTTGTGCTGAAACGTTATACCAAAAAATGTAATATACTAAACATGATTTTTTGTCGACCTACTAGGAATTTTTTTTTAAAGCTTATACGTTATTTTATGTTTAGTCCTTGATATACTCGTAATACATGATAATGTAATTATTAAATTCTTTCTCAAATCATGTAGCTTTCGTTTACAATGTTTACCAACTATGGTTATTTTATTTCGAGAAAATGTCCTTATTCTAAGATTTTTGTAATAATATTTCCTAAAGGTATGTAAAAAATTTGGTTTTGTCGGTATTATTGTTTTGTGGCCTTCTCAATGGAATTTCGTTTAATAAACAGCTACCTTTCTAAAGATTGTTTACTTAGTGTTTACTTAAAATTTCGTTGTATACTTTATTAATTCACACTATGGCTCTATTAAGCAATTACGTATTCAAATCTTAATAGTCATGGAAATATCAGGGATAAGACCAATGTAAAATAGTCTTTCGATCTTTTATGAATTAATTATTCTCAGTTTGCTCAGAGGCTTCATACTACAAATGATAGCTGACGAAATACGAGCCTCGGTTGTAAAACGAATTTTGAAATATTGAATTAATTTTCATTTTTCTATATAATCCCCCTTAAAACTTCGATATTATTCAACTACAATCATAAAATTGACAAAAACTATAACAATATACGCTGAAGATTGCCTGTCAAATATTCGGCAACTGCCTTAAGTACCTTAGGTATCTTAAAAGTTTACTTGACATCCTTAATTATTTTCTCAATACTATTGCCCTTACGTATGATCCAATTAGTTTTCGGAAATAGTATAGGCTGTGCCGGCTTAAGACATACGGTAACTTGAAACGTAGGAAGCTTTACACGCGCTTAATTTGTTGTTTGAAGTCTTACAAGATTACTTGTGAGAATTCACTGCGTTTTCTTTTTGAGAAAATATGAAGGCTTATCCTGCATTCAGGAAAAGGTTTGCTAAAAATGTTTAATTATTTGGAAATACCTTGGTGGAAATGACGTTGTGGAAGACTGTCACTAGGCTTCGCCAATCCAAAAGCTAATTAGTATCCGTCGTAATTTCATTGTTTTCCTTTTGCCTCGATCTTCAGCTCAACAGGTTGCCGGGATTTTCCAGAACTGTGAGAAGTGGCAGTTATCTTCACATTTGTCTTCCTAGTTAGGACCGTTTTCTCAAAAATCGATAGGTCCTTACATACACTAGCTAATAGCTAGCAGTGAGCTAATTATATTATTCCAATGTACCTCTAGTCAAGCGGCTTTGGAGGCAATATTGCTCTCCCTAACTCTTCCAAAGATTTTAATCCTAATCATCCATGCCAGTAATTATTTTACATTCTTTTGCGCTAATAAAAGTGATAAATATTGAAAATAGTCTCCGTTTTACTTTTCTTACCAGAATGGCGCAATTAACAATTAGTAACCGAGCCATCATGGTATCACTAGAAACACGTAAATAGGCAGTAAAATATAGTTTTTGTTGCTGTAGTTAGATCTGATAATTTAAACGAAACGCAGGTAAATAGACAGTCCAGGAAATTAAAATGTTTTCTGTTGTATTAACCATATACAACTTTTTCGCTGGAAACTCCTATTAGCTCTGTTAGAACTATGCCGATATGTATCCATTTTTTATGTCTTGAAATACCATCATTCATTACGTTAGTGACCGTAGTTGCTACGTACAAATTACTTTTGCAAGTGCTCAAACATTACTTTTCTTGTCTAAGCAGCACGTTACTTAATAGTACATAAAAAGGTCGTTTTACTTAAGTAAAAAGGAATAATTATCTAACAACAAAGCGATCCAGTATGCAAACATTATTTAAATTTATTTAAATTCATTAAGGTTTAAATTAACTAAATATAATTACCGTTAGAGAATGTAAAATTTCCAGTAAATACGTAATATGTTTATGCATCAAACCGATAACATCCAGTTCTGAGTGATCCAGTTTAAAGAAATACATGACACCTGGAGATAAAAGAAAGTCGTTACCAAATACATTTGCTAATTCCAGGATATTAATACAAATTTACATACTCGTACAATCAAATGCTAACAACAACGAGTGCATAAATAATTATTTAAAAGGGTTTTGTAAATATATTATAAGCCAACTAGGTCTAGTAAGTTAGAATACCTTAAAAAATTTCATTTGTGAATTAAAATTCACTTTTATTCAAATAAATAGTTAACCGTTGGAGTAAAAATTCCAAACAATAACCAAAATTAGAGCGGAAAAGGAATTGCCAATCAAAAACTTGTATCTTAATTTTTTTATATTTGACAAAAATATCATTATCAATAGGTACGATAATCCAACAATCGAAAAAAATCTGTTGACAGATTCCCACTATAAATAGGCTGTAGTTTACGACCAAAGCCAAGGACACTTTCGGGGTTCAAACTGAAAGGTGTAAACTCATTCATGAAAAAATACAAATAAAATTACATCCGATTAAATAACGCAATTAAGCATTTAATCTTTGCGAAATTTAAATTAATTATGTCATACAAATATAATACACGCCGTAACTACATCTAGTCAATGCGATCTGAGAGCTGTACACTTATAGGATACTCCACGCTGTTTATTTCCTATTGATTTATATTTGCGTGCTCAGATTCGTTTGTGGCACGTAACATCAATGCACGCGTTACGAGCAGTACAGATCGCATACCCACACACAAATATTGTTACACCGTATTGTTTAACTAAACATTATAAACAAAATACACGCAAACAAATATCGAGCTGACATTTTGCCATGTATCTACACAAAACAGATAGGGCCATATCGATATAAGTAAAATTAGATTGTATCTGTCAGACAAAAAATAAAACGTTCAAATAAAGGTCGAAATCTGTTAACCCCGGTAATTGAATACAATATCCTACAAATTTTGTATTGTAAATAAACCTTTTGTAGATAGCTAATTATATAGGTTTTAGTCTAATATTAGGGTTTAAAAATAAGATTGTGTATATATTTCCAAAATCGTTTTTAATAAATAAATATGTACATAAAGTGATCTAACAATTGAATTAGGTGATAATGCTTGCTAATTGCGTACTTGGCAACGTATTACAATTATAAATCATGCAAAACCCTCAAATAAACATACATAGTGCAAAAAGTAAATTTTAAAACATGCAATTGACCAAAACAGTGTAAATAAACTTAAAAAGTAAATGTAAAGGAAAACTATATACAGAGTAAGTCAAAAGGCAATAACATAAAAACTATTGAAGATAAATTTATAATTATCGCAGGATAAAAATGTTCCCCGTAATACCGTGTACAATCGTACATAAAGTTTCTGTTTTATAGTTTAATCCAAGTCCCGACTTTGCCAAAAAAAA
The DNA here is from genome assembly GCA_024586415.1 of Phrixothrix hirtus. Taxonomy (NCBI): domain Eukaryota; kingdom Metazoa; phylum Arthropoda; class Insecta; order Coleoptera; family Phengodidae; genus Phrixothrix; species Phrixothrix hirtus. The sequence continues at coordinate 4,538 of JAHWXV010288799.1, read as the reverse complement.
CTATCTAAACAAATTTCGTGATAATACCATCGCTAAAAACTGCGAATACTGCCACGCACAGATATGTCAACAAAACTGTCAATAACAAAGTGACTCGCCGCGCCGGCCACCTCAATTGATATAGTGGCTAGCATGTTTGCCTCTACCTTCACGGGGTCCGATTTCACGCACAATCTAGGTCGTAAAATATTTAGCGGAGACAAAATTAGAAAACATACCTTCCTCCCGTAAAACCGTAGGTCTCGTGTCAATCTAATATTTGGTACTTAAAAATCCCTGCTGGCGGTGGAGCTTCTCCAAATTCAACATAATTCTGGTAAGTACGGAGAATTACCATAGTAGTTGAAGCCAAGAGTGCCAAGGGAATTTCGCATCCCAAAGTCTCAAACACAATACAAATAAAAACAAAAAATAAAGTCAATCTTCCATAATAACCTACTAAAGATAGGTAATGCCAGTATGTTTGTTTTGTTGTCCTCTCACGATATCAGTTGCTGGGTCCCTTATAAATTATGTATCAATAAAACGTTGGTAAATAAACAAGAGCTTTTGATTTAAAAAGTTATCTGATGGCTTGTTTATCTAGCCGATCCTCTCAAACGCGTCTTTATTTTTTTATTGTTAAAAATAGTAAAATGCACCTAGGACAATTAGTAACTATAAAAGTCAGAAGATAATTGAATTAAGGGTTTAATACTATACAACCAAATAGAATAATCCAATCTCAGTTTTGAAGTGAAAATGAAAATGCATTATACGCCTATTTTAATTACGTAATTTATAGCAACAAGTGAAACTATTTACTATTTTCTAGCCGCAATTTAATTTTTCTTATTTTAAAAAATATCAGAACAAGTATATTCAGTGAGAGAAAGCCCAATAGGAGTATATTAAATGAACACGATGAGAACTACCCATAAAGCATCTTGCAAAGCAATTCTTGTAAATATCGCAAGGTTATCAAATTGTATCCACAAACATAAAATGATAGTAAACATTCATGAAATAAAATTCAATAGCCATGAAAGTTCTCCTAGTTTGTTTCTATAGCAGTGGGGCATACTTATCTGGTTTTATGCTCTAGTTATAAAAATATATTTTTAAACTGAAGATTACATGAATTCAATTGAAAATATAAACGACAAAATGTATTGAAAATAAATTATTATTTTTAGGATGAAGAAGGAGCGTTAAATTCAGGCGTATAAAATCAAAACTACAAACATAGTGTCCTGCTATTGAAATAAGTATGTATTATGTACTATTCTATCAGATGCTGTATAATCTATCATCATTGTCATTGTCCAATGTCTAATTTCGCTCTACAGTTTATAACATAATTCCTACATTAATTTCGAACTGAAACACGTACAAGCCTGGATAAATATCCGACGTCTTCAGTCCGGTACACACGTTTGTTTAAACTTCCTGATAAAATTAAATTGTATCTAACTTTTATAATTCAAGGGTTAATTTTATAAATATTATGTACTAGTAAATATTAATATAGCTTTCAACTATTTTAAAAAATGAGGGAAAGAGATGCAGAAGAGTGGGCGAAACGTTGACTTTATACCAAAACTTGAGACGAAACTGAAAACTTCATAATTTTAGAAAAATTTCTGCGTATGGACTTGATGCCTAAGTTGAATTGGTAAGTATTGATTTTCTAGGAACGAATCGTGTCGTTAGATTTTTTAAGAGAATTACTTTTAACGTATTGTAGGTCTGAAACACTGAGATTAAGAAGAGATTTGGTATTGACGTTTCCATCTGCAATTTTAAATAACGGTTTACTTAAATGTGAATTCATTCATCTTTCTACCATCTCTTACTTTATATGAAATAGAGATATAAATAAAATATTTTATTTTTAAGCTACATTTTCGGTATCGGATATGCAGGTTTTCACACCCTAGAGTAGCAAAATCATGTTTTTGTAATTGATACGTGCGCATGTCCGTTGTGTATATGATCAGCATAAATAATAGTCTAAACTCATAGAAAAACTGATTTTCCTATGTATTTACATTTATTTATGTTAAATTAACATCGGAACATTGAGGTTATTTTCTTCCGTAGATTTTTAAATTAGCCACTCCTGTGACTGTCGAGGTTTTCTTCAAGTTACTATGCCTCTCTCTTTTGTAAGTGTTTGATATTTTATGATGTGAACTAATCGGCTCCACCAAGAAAATTGCCTAAATCGAGTATCGAAATTACTACTAGAGTTAAGTAAGGTGGGTAGTACTTGAATGTGTTACATTGAAATTATCACTTCTAAAGTGAGTAAAATTAACATTAGTTTAACATATTAACTTGAATGATTTAAAAATCTTATAGAAATATATACAATTGTTCATAATAGCGTATTACTTTAAGAACATTTTAATTAACTCTATATCTTAAATTAAAATGGAAGCCCCTTGCGGTCATAAAATCTTTTATAACATAGGAGACCTATTTATTAAGAAGCAATTGTAGGTCTAACCACAAACATTTGAGAAGAAATCAAGATTATGTCCCTGGAAGCTGACAGAATAAAGAAAAGTGCAGTGGCACTTGAATTGGAACTTATCCACTACTTAAAAGGCTATTCAAAATTTCAAAATTGTTTTGAAGGAAAAGCATACCCAATTTATTAAGAAGTCTGTTGCTGTATTTATTTTAGCTTAAAGATGAGAGTCTGAACAGACGATCGATAGTTCTGGGTTCATATAAAAGGCAATAAAGTTAATTTGAGTCTTGAACGAAACCGACTTTTCTTTATTCATTTATTTCTTCCTATAGAGAATTTAAGCTATATTAAAGAAACATAGTAAAATAATGTAGATTATAAAACATTTAACAAATTTGCGAGTGCAGAAAAAAAATGGAAAGAACTTGTATATAAGATTTTTTTAATTAATATAAATTATATGTTATCAATAACTACCGTAGGTATTACTAAATCAATTTTGATTAAAGAATTCTTCTATTAAAGAAATTTAATTATTTCTAAGAAACATTATCCAAGTACATTAATCTAGTATCGTTCTAAAATTTTCCTTACAGGGTCCCCATCTTAAAATTTATTTAACAAATTTACACATTTATCTAGTATATTTCTATAAATAAGAATGTGCTTGTAAGAACAAAACACTATATATTCCAAGACAGCCGGAAATCTGGAAACCTTCTAGAAAGTAATTTAAATTAAAACTTCTCCATAAATTTTTTGCCACTCGAACAGAATGATTAATTAAGATTGTACATTAGGTGTGACAGGAATTGTATAAGATAAAGGTACAAGCTTAATCTTATGTTACTCAAAAACCTATATAGAAAGAAATATAAGAAGCTTAAAACTGCGTTATAACCGACAATTACAGACCATAAAAATATTTTGGAATCTATAATTTATAAAACCGTCTTATAATTAATTTCGCATTTACAGTAGTAAATATATTCATCAAATGAAACACCTAGATATTGATGCTAAGTATAACAACAATAAATCTAGACGATGTGGAGAGACTATTTACAATCTATAATAAATTGTAGTACAATAAATTGAAATTAAATTTAATAATTTAACAAAAACTATTCTAATGTTTACATTTATCTTTGTTTACACTATCGGTTCTTAATTATAGTATGTAGAAATAGGCTAAAGCAAAATGGTTTCACTTAAGAAGTTGTCACTTACTTCATTATGCTTCATAGATAGGGAAGATTGCGCCTGCGCCGAATCATGTGGGTATATTTAGTTGGTTGCTTAAATTTTATCTATTAATATCCTCTGTGAATGTTTGTTTTGAAATTTTGTGATAAGATAACTAATAGAAATATTCTAGTTATATTTTTGACAGAACTTAAACATTAATACTAGCTAATGCAAGTGCTCTATCTAAAAAAGTGATTAGATTATGTTTAATATATTGAATTATTTAACTTACTTTATACATAGTTTGCATTGAAATTAATAAAGTAGCAGTTCCTTACAAGGTGTCAACGGTTTTAAGATTTATGTTTACATATCGAACATAAAAGATAAACGGCTAACGCATTTCAAATGTGTTTCACTGATATAAGCTTTACGCATAAATGAGATCAAGGTATCTGTTTGTGATTTCTAAATATTTACCTCTTAATTAGCGCATTATGCTATTTTTATGACTCTTGAGCACAAAATATACTTTGAAATGTGACGAGCCTTCAGGATGGAGCTGCATTATTTAAGAATTAACAGGTCGTTACAATTTATAAACTGTTACTCGACAAGATGAGTTCCATCGCAGGACCTAGTGCTTTACGACTACAATATCTAGGAATTCGTAGATCAGTCGATTAGTAAATTATTCTAATTTAAATATTGTAACAGCTTTAATTGTTTGTTAACGTTATACCACAAATAGAATTCTGCGTAAATCAGTGGCGTGTGAAACACCTTTTATTTTTAAGTATGCGCTGTACACACAGAGAAACGGACGCACGCACGCGCGCCTTCACGCATACAAACACACATATATATGTGTGTATATATATATATATATATA
>JAHWXV010288793.1:0-10831 GCA_024586415.1 Phrixothrix hirtus | reverse complement strand
CGGGATTTCTAACTTGCCAAACATTACATTGACGCAGGACCTACGAAGCTACTTTCTTATTCAAGAAGAAGGCATCTTTTAAATATCTTTCTCCGATGCAAAATTTACCGACCTCGATCGGGTTTGAACCTGGGCGAAAAGGCAAGCATGCTCAACAATTACACCAACTGAAGACAGCCTTCTCTGCTCCTTTTGTTTTAATGTTTGACGTTTAATGCAAGTTTTGTTTCTTGTTTTATGATGACATACCGACCACAATGCTAAGCGACAAAACAAAACAAACCTATTTGATCTATGCCTTGAATGAATTACTATGAATGGCGAACATGACCGAATTCAATTTATGCTAAGCTTCAAATTGATTTTTACGAAAAAATATAATCTTTTGGCATATTTTTTTTAATTGAAAAGGTGTGTAGGAATCTTCCTCTAACTGCACTTAAAAGGACGTACGGGGCAGGTTAATGACTTTAAAGCGTATTATATATTAATAAAAATTAATTTGTTAAAACAAGGTCCACATTTGTAATAACTTTTTATCAGAAAATTAGCCACTTTTTTAAGAACTAGATTCACATATTGGTGTTTGGTTTAGCAAGGTCTACTGTGCACACATATTCAAGAATATCTCTTAATTTACGCTCTGTTGAATATTTTATTCCTTGTGGCGTACAAGTACTTTTTGATTTATATTTCCACATTGTGCACTTAAAAAAGTTTGATTTCATGCTGTAATTTCTAATTTATTTTTTTAGTTGAAATTAATTAGTTTACTTCCAAATTTCAACTCTAATCGTTCTACACTAAACAAATGCAAGTATTTAAAGTATTTACATTTACTAATACGCATCCTGGAATGTTACAATAATAAATTTAGAATACAGTACGTTGTATATCATATCTCTCAAAGAAAGGTAATAATAAAATGCCTAGTTAGTTAGCTAAGGAGAAAAACTACAATATAAATCTGTGAAGCGTAGGCGATTACAGGTATGTACACTGAAGCGTAAAATCTACAACCCCAAACATGAACTTGTAATTTATTGCAGTAAAATTATGAATCATTTGAAATTGTAAAAAGATAATGTTTACTAGACGTTAATTATGTGTTTAAGAAAATTTTAAATAAATTTGCATTTGTAAATATGTCTTCAAGCTTATTATATTGAAATTTTTATTCTTTCGAAGATTTATACATTCTTTTATATATACAGTTTTATGCAAAGGACGTGTTTAAAAAATGTGATTCATATTATGATTGCGTATAATCTAGATAAGTTTAATAAAACAATTTTTTAATTTATAATTAACCCAATTCGTTGCCCTTCTCGTGTCACATACTCTGCAAATGTCAAAGCTAAAATAAGCAACTTAATTAAGACATACGATAACAGCTTTTCGCGACAAAGTAAAGTTTTTAATATGAAATTACGTATTAGATATTTGTTTAATTGAACATTCTTTCATTTTACCAATCAATTATTCGGCCAAAATTTTCAGTTTCGTTCCAAAACGTAATAAATCTGAAATAGAAATAGGTATTCGAAATTGCGGAAATTCAACTTTAAACACAATTAGTTTTCATTTGACTTTTAATTTCGTTTTCAATATTTCTAAAAGGACATTGAGTGGCTAGAATTTTTGGACTTTGACAAACTCAACGGCATAATAAACTTAAATCGATATTTATTGTTGCAATACAGAATTTACCTTTGCAAAAACAATATGCTATGCTAATCTTAATATAATATCTCTATTACCGTGATTGTAAATAATTTTATAACAATTGCCAATTACCAATAAAATTAAAGTGTTGATGCTATCATTAAAATAAAAACATTAATTCACACCAACATATCTAAGAATAAATAAAATTGTACATATAAAAATTCTTATACACAAATAAAGTAAATTAACCATTAATTTAATTAACTCGTTTTAATAACGCTTTAGGCTAGATTGTTAAAATGATAGAAATCGGTAGATTTGCTAAACAAATGTGAAGGTCCATCACAATAGAAAGCATATTTAAAATTTGCATGCAAACTTAACAAGTCTACGACGACATCTCTAAGTTACGTTCCCATAAGGTTCCCATAAAGCGGCGCGATTTATGTAAATTAACGTGAGAGCCGCATATTCCGACTAACCGACAATAAAATTTATACTCACTGGTTTAAATTTAAAATACAAGCCACCGTATTGGATAAACCAACTGTGGAAAAGTAATTTAAACCCCCAACAACTAAAATTATTCGTCTTTCCTGATAGCCAGAATCGATGAAGCATCGCAAAGTTACAGTATAATTATTCAGTAACAAAGTTAATTCAGTCTAAAGATCCGGTGACCAGATCATCGTCAAACTAATTTAGAGAAGAAAGAAGAAATAAACACAGCGTGTGAATTGAATATCAGTAATTCAGGGGTGACACGAAACGCGAAGTTGCAAAAGACATTCAATTACATATTTAAGAAATTTGATTTATTTAAATCTACATAAAGGTGAACAGCTTGAGTATTTATTTAGAAATTCTTTTATTCAAAACTCAGGTAAAGTGCAGCTTTGCACCTTTAGTTAGACAATGCACGTAATCCCTTTGGTATTAAAGTAACCTTTTAGCAACAAATAGTTAGTTTTTGTATATATAAAATTTCGTTCTTGTGAGATGATCTTAACCGTAAATTAAATACTTTCAATACCATTTAGTATAATTAATCTAATTACTTATTTTATTTGATTTTTATTGTTTTATTTTGTTATGAAGTACTCGTACATGTAAATTACATAAATTTTAACTCGTATTTAATAAATAAATTTTAAGCATACATTTTGTATTTGTTACAGGAAAATAACAAAGCTTGATTTTAACAATAAACAAACCAGGTAAAAAGGTAGTTGACAGCAGTATTGGTTGTACGTGTCATTTAAGCTGCAGGCTAAAGCTACCCCAAACGAAGTTATCTGGCCGTTGACCCTAAATAAATAGATAATTAGATAGCTGCTCGATTAACTAAATAATTGTAATAACCCAATTATAAAATCGCGACCAACAAACAGCGTCTCAGTAATCGTTACATTTTCCGATGAGGTGGGAAAGTGGACAATTTCATTCGATATCTTCAAGTGACTAAATAGAAAAAACGTGTCAAGGCATGCCTTTAAAGTGATTTTTATAATTTGACACTATTTTCAGTAAGAATGGTGCCTTAGAAAAGAGGAGAGAGAAATTATCCTATGACCAAAAAAACTTAGACAATAATACATTTATAGTATAAATTAGTTTTAGCAAAAAATATAGTTTAATTATTAAATGCAATATAAAAAGCGTTATTCTATCAACGCTTATTCAAAGTTCATTAATATGCACTAGGGTACTTTCCTTAACGGACATGAAGATCTATCAATTTATAATTCTAATTTAATTCTAATCGGATATCTTTAATAATATACCTACGTTTAGCCAATCTTGTACAACTGACCGCATCTAAATTGAGAGATTAAACTTTTAATGAATCGAATTATAAATTACTTTCCAAAAGGTTTCGGCATTTTGGATTTGATTGGATACACTTACAAACTAATTCAAAATTATTTTTCATTGTGTTTAAAATTCAGTAATTACTATCTAAGCGAACTTATTTCAAATTTGATGGTGAAGTAATCTAGTATTAATCATTCAAATTACTCAAAAGAATGAACAAGTATACAATAAAATCTAATTGTAGGATCTGAAAGTTGGAAAACTCAAATTAGATCTTGCTGAGGACTGCTATTGTTTTGCCATTTATATGGAAATTTAATTTATTATTTCAAATGTAAAATATTTTAGAATTTTTCAAATAAGTCAATCTAAAATAATTGTCGACAAATTACAACGCATACCTTAGTTCTCAATGGACAACTAAATACACTAGCGGAAATGAAACGGCACCTGAAAGTATTTAATTATAATAACCTTTAAATCATATTTTAATAATTATGAATTATTTATATAAAAATATCGTGCTACACGAACAAAAATAGTGACCTACTCCAATTCTATTTTTAACCTTGACTGCTTAAGATGTTTACGTAGGATTTTATTGTTATGTTCAGCTGATAACTTATATAAAAAAAAGTGAAAAACTACTGTAGAAAAACATGTATCATGAAAATACACATAATCAAAACTTAGTAAAGTTGGCGTTTAGATTATAGACTACTATAAGTACAGCACATAATTTCAAAACTGAAACTTTAAGGCACACATTCAAAATATCCACGTCTTTTTAATTCGAAACGTTATCACGTGGGTTCGGGTCTTTTACGTAAACAGGGTTGGTGGCAAGTGTCTGGGTCTGATGAGATTTAGAGCACCAAAAGTGTTGTCTTGATACTCAATATTTTATTAAAAATATTGTACAACCACAAACTGCCAAAGAAGTTTGGATGCGTGAGCTTAAAATGCATCATTTATAAAGGTTTTCACGAATGTAGGGATCAGGTTAAATCAATTTGCAACAGAGAATTACGCAACATCCGACTATCCTTTTTACACCAAAGTATGATCCCAGAACAGTTTCTCGTTTAAATTTGCAGTAACCCCTCAGTTAAAGAGGGCGTAGTGATATAGAAAATGTTATGTTGACCGCAGCGGCATTAAAACTTAAAAAAGTAACAATACCGAGTGCATTAAAGGAAGAAGCGTTAAGCAACCGTCAAATGGGATGCAGAATACATCGTATTTTTTTAAAAATGAAGAAAATTATGAAAAATCTACAGTCAAGTCGACCTCGGGTTATAACAACAACAAAAACGGCGCCTCTTGAAAATATCGTCCGTTTTCGCTTACTGTTCCTGAAATAGCAGCTACAGCAAACATGTGTACCTTTAACTGAAAAACATAAAACCCTTCGACCTGGTGTTGCCAAGAAGCACATAACCTAGAATCAAAGATGAAGGCACGTCATCTTTTTTGTCAGACGTCAATTTTTACGACCTAAATAAATTTTCCATTTCTACCACAGCATCCGAAAAAACGAATATTTTCCCGCAGACAACGGGGTGTAGGTTCGATGGTGATTTGGGTTTCTATAGATTTCCATGATAAGAGTTTATAGTAGCGCTCTTCTGTACATTTTCAGGAGTACCAAGAATTGATGAAAAGAGATCTAATCATCCATGCCGAGTTCTTGGGATAGTAAGATAATGCGCCCAATCGTAGTTTCCAGAAAATGAAGACTTTGTTTACGGATCATAGAATCGACATTTTATAAGGACCAGCGAAATCTTCAAACCTTAATAACATTGAAAATATGTGAGGATATTTAGCCAGAAAAGTGTATCTCATGGGGCTTTCTGCAACAGTTAGGAATAGCTTTAGGAAGCGATCATCACTTTTTGGCAGAACATCCCCAGAGTGTAATTTAAAACAATGGAAGATCTACTAGGTACTTATTAATTAAAAATGTTAATTATTGTTTCAAGTTTGTTTTATTTTAGGCATGTGTATGTGTGTGCGCGTCTGTCCTTTTGTGGCGATCTTCATTCTGTAAAATTGATTTTTTTGCACCACAGTGTAAAATAAGATAAACGATCCAACTCCTTTCACTTTTGTCGCGTACAAAATATATTTATTTTTCGACGTACAGATAGAGTGGCTTGTGTGTGCACCTTTATAATGACCCAAGTAAAACTGATGAAACATTTATAGATCCAATCCGTGTAACTCATTAAGGCAATAGTAACATTGGAACCGGGTACACACTATTGACCATCGTCGGTCTCTGCAAGGAGAAGTAACGGCATGTTGCTTTTCGGGGCGTTGCGATCCCACGTATCCCTAACAAAAACGCCGACCCAAGAATTCCTATCATGAGCACTGGAGGCCCGGCAAGCGCAATAAAATTGGATACTTTGGTCGACATCGACCTTTGTCACCATATCTCTGAACTGCACCAACCGTTCAACGGTAAGCGGAAACCATTGAACGTTGATCTTAAATGACCTATTCAGAGCATGCCAGCGTGTCGATGTGTTGTAAGCCGACATACATCCTGCATTACACTGCAGGAGACAGAGGCCGAGGGCGGTCGTCCTGCTAAGTATAAATAAGGACGATGTGGAATTGGTAGTAAGCTCGTTGGCCAGACTTCTGCTTGGCACCCATAACGGTATTCGGGGGCGTTGTAAAAGCCGGGACTGGAGGACTGGGAATATTCTGAGAGGACAATTTCAGGCACTAAATCACTCCTCAGGCCGGGAGGTAGGCTGAAAGGCTGTTGCTCCAAAGCTCGACTAATTTGAGGAGGCGACATCTGGATAAGCCCTACGCCGAAATGAATACCTCGGGGTAGGTCTCAAGCCCCTCGTCGTGCTTGCACAGCGGGTGCCAACATTGGAGTGCACACCGGTGGCTTACAGGCTATTCAGTTTGCTATATAAACGACTGCAACTCTGCGGAGCTGTGCGTATCTTTCCTAAGATCCCAACACTAGGAAAAAACGTCCACGGATAATTAGCCGTACGTATCCTCTTTCAACTCTAGCTATAGCTTTAAGTAAATGAGTTACACGCATCTGGTATTCAAATGCGTTATATAATAATTAGCATTAGCAAATTATGTAATTAAGAAATCGGTAATTACGTACGTTTGTTTTATACCATGTTCATTGATTCGATTTCAGATGAAAATAAGAATCCTTATTTATTCGATCAATCTTTGCCAAATAAATTAAGGTTTCTCTGGCCTCTTGGTTCAGTATACGCGGGTTCAGACTCTCACAAAAAAATGTAAAAGCAAGTCTTCTTCTCGTGACAGTATGATATTTGGCATATTAAAAATCCTCTATTGAGTGATTGGAATAGCTTGCAATTCGACTAAATCCTAGTAAATATGGCAAATTGAAGACACAGGGAATTTTCGTATCCTGAAGCCTCAGCCATAAAAACAAGGTTTATTCGTCTTCACTACGTTCCAATTTAGTAGATGTCCTAAATTCAAATTGCTTAATTTCTTTCTGTAAGTTTATAATCGCAGAAATCAATTGACTGAATGGGAACTTTGCTCTTCCACCTAGAAAGTAACCACAAATTCTTTTAGAAAAATTTTCCATACAATGGGGCAGCATTAATGTCCTATAGAAAAGGAAGATTGTTTCAATGCTTTTTAACAGGTTTTCTTGTATATTTATTTGTTTTTTTGAATATTACTAAATGTTTAGTAGGCATATGTAATTCTTACAATTAGTGGAAACCTTTGTTTTTAAATAATTATTTTGTGTTTAAAAATTGTGCCAACTATTGCGATAAGTTAATTTTGAGAGATGGTTATTTGTTGTGCAGTGTGATTTGTAGTATTGTTTTGGAAAAGCAGTTGTCACCTCTAGGATCCGGTAAACTACGTTCGAATAGTTTTATGTTCATTCTTCAATGGTCTGAACTTTGAGAAAAATACATACAGTCAATTCAAGTTAATAGCTTTGATACACGTTCACATTTATTTTTGAATTTGTATCGCTGGCCATCGTTGTTTTGTATATTTATTTTATTGCTAAGACTTCAGACTGCTGAAATTCCTCCCTTGGTCATTTCACCATTGCTAGGAGAGTTTTGCTGAATTTGGAATTCCACCGCCAGTAGGAATTTTAATGTACCAAACATCACATTGACACGGGAGCTAGAATTTTACTTCATTATCTGAGAAGAGGCCGATCAACCATCGCTGTATTTTTTTAGAACCATACTGTATCCATTATTTTGGGATAAAAATCATATAAAAGCATGTTTATTGGAGTCATGCCGATGCCCACAATTCCTAGAATAATTCTTTATTTTGTCTTAAACCAATTTTCTAACAGTGGTTATGTTTATTTACTTTTTGGCCTTACTCCGCGTTAATCACTGTTAAGTGTAGCTCTTTAAATTTAAATCGTTCTACCAACTGAGAATACCTTTTAGATAAGTCGCTCGGTGACTAAATGCGAAATGAAGATTTCAGTGATGAAGGGCTTTTAAAGTCTTATAACTAGAAGTTTGCTTCACAATTAATTTGATCATTGTACAAAAGATGATTTACCAAAGTGTAAGAAATTGTCATATACATTTCTATAAATTGAACAAACGAAGACCAAGTGGCTTAGCTTATAAAAAAGTAGTTGCGGACAGAAATAGAACAACTTGAAATTTAAAAATAAATAAAATAACTGAGATTTATAAAAATATAATGTATATCGTACGTAACTTTTATTTAATATTTTGTCAGCAGTTTTCTTAGATATATTTTATTTCTCAACAAGAGCACAAGCTTTGCATCACACGCCATTTGCTTTTATCTGTTTGGCGGCTAAAATTTTCACAGCTATCGTGTACTCAATTTTCCTTGATTAAAATTTTTCTGGAGATAAAAAAATTCAAATATTATATTTGGTGGCTAGTGTCCCGCTTTCACTCAATATTAAATTTAAAAAACATACCAATTGTTCCTACAATCATTATTTACTGCACCTGGAAAAATATGTTTACTTTAAATATCAATTTTTACAAGGAAACATTCTCAAACCAAAAATTTTGATTTACCACAAGGAGTTGTAATCGTTTCCTAAAATGTGGATTTTCAGTTTTCTTAATACAGCCCATAAACTGCGAAAAATAAAAAAAATGGTTGGTCTGCTTTACTAATAATGTCAGTGTGACAAGGTTACAAATCTTGAATATTAAAATTTCCGATAACATACGTATTCTTTTCAATAGCAGATGTTAAAGCACGCTCTGTTCAACAAAGCAATAGATGTAGTATTTTAACCACAAGAATAAATAAAGTAACACTTTAACAGCAAGGGCAAATAAAGTAGTTTATTTTTTTAACTTAAATACAAATTTAACATATAAAAAAATAGAATATTGTATACCACTATAAAGAAGTGTTATCGACTGGCGAAAAATAATTCACACACTGCGCTCTTCAATGAAAATCTTTTTTATTGTTTTATATAAAAAATAACTATTGATATAACCACCTACCAAAAAAATGTAAAATGCTTATGTCACATTTACTAGTTACCAAACAATTTTATTATTAACGTGATACAAACCAGATCGAATTTTTCTTACATAATCTGTACTTTACATTGCGGGCCAAACAGCCTTCAATAGAAAATGAAATTACTGGTTACATAGTACCATTTAATGGAGGTCTTAAGGCAAAGTCCACTGTAAGTACCAATCATTTCATTCTTTTGAATTTTTCGTTATTGATGAATAATCCTCATTTGCAATTTTTCCCGATAAAAATTAAACTTTGATACAAAATTTTAAAAATTGCTTGGCCTTCTCTGACTAAAAAGTATTTTAAATCCGCTGACATTTCCCGGTTTTCCAGAAAACATAGAATCCTATACACGAACGGAAAATGCTTCATTATTGTGAAACCGTAACAAATAGGATGAATGCTTTTCATAAATAGCTTGCAAATTGCGTGCAATTTTTGTCGAAGAAATGCACAAGTCGGTCTATAGTTCAAATATTGATTAACAAATTTAAGCATTAACTTCGAGAAGTACGATGCAGAGGATTCTCATGAAAGAAAGATCTGTATCTGTAGTGCCGTCCATTTGCCTAACGAATGGACAAATCTGCGCGATGAGGTGCCCTTTTAATTGAGTGGGTGCGTGAACAAACGAACCTGTGATTTCTGAGATGTCGCGTGCACGACAATACTTCTTTGAAATTGCATGCGGCAATGCACTAACGCAACATACTAATGTAATTTTCGTGGACCCAACTGGAGGGTACGGAGCTAGAAAACGTGGTTCCAGAAAGACGACGTTGTTACACGTTGTTACATCCCTCGGTTACATCTTATGGTTTATGACACCGGCCGACTTATTTCTTTGGGTTTTATAAAGTTTCGCATCTACGCTAACAAATTCACAATTCTTTAGCCTCAATTATGCGAAAATGTAATCGCAATGTTGTTAAAAAGGCAAAACTGTGAGAGCAAAGTGGTGAAGGATATTTGTCAAATAATCGCAATATGTGTACTTTATAAAATAAAAACTCCATACTTTTCGAGTAAATGATGCGTTTTATTAAATACTTAAATCTTAAGTTTTTGTTGAGACGACCTCTATAAGTTTAATTGATAAACAGAATATACACATGATCGAGGCAATATGCAGTAATATGCTTCATTCAAAAATACTAGTTATAAATATAGAAACTTGTTTAAGCTCTCGTTCATAGGATTAACTGGAATTAAATCAATAAACAACAAAAGTTATTTCTACATTTACAATAGTATTTATGGTTCATTGATTTAATCTCTCCAATTTATTAGAATAAACTTTATTTTGCAAGTTTCTGTTCTATGTATATGTTCACCACATGGATAATATTTAAAGTCCAGCATATAGTTCTATTTAATATAATAATGCATCATTAAATAGTATTTTACTATAGCGAGTTCAATGTACGCATACGACAACTTATATACATGGATATTGTAACATTAAATTATAAAACCAAAGAAGGTTACACCCGCCTATATTTAATGAAGAGAAAAAGCTTTAATTGCAAAACTAAATTTGAACTAGGACAAATACAAAGATTCACTTGGTAAATAAACATTTAAAAATGGTAAACACAACAATGCTTGGCTCCAATGCCTGACAGGTTAAACTAATATAATAACGATAATACTTTTAGAGCACATCTTTTTGAACTACATAAGATTTGCAAAATAATTGAATAATATAATAGATAATGCAATTGTAAGTATAAAATATTTGAAGAAGTTTAAAGTAAAGGTTACTCTCGTTTTTGAAATAAATAATCATGTTATTACAAATTTC
>JAHWXV010288738.1:0-11628 GCA_024586415.1 Phrixothrix hirtus | reverse complement strand
CAATTTAGGTGTATAGGAAAGTCACTAACGTCAATAAATTCAAATTAAATTTAAAATATGTAAGAGAAAGTCGTGTGTTGTCTCACACCAGATTTTTTTATATTTAAAATGAAGCAATTGCTCAAGAATTGTGACTTGTACAACACACAGACCATTGGACATCAGCCTGTTGCGAATTTTGATTACATATTTGGATTTAAAGTGTATTCAAATTGAGTTAAAAATGATTTCATTTTGTAGAATAAAATCTCCTCTGCACAAAAAGCACACACACACGCACGCACACACACACGCACGCACGCACACACACACACACACCAATTTTTAAAAACATGTTTTTCGGACTCAGGGGACCCGAAAACGTGTAGTTCCACTAAAATTTGGTATCGAAAATTTTGGCCGAAAATAATACTTTCTCTATACTATATTTCATGTAGGTAAGAGAAAGTAATAAGTTGTATAAATTTTACACTATTGTTAAAAATTACATATATATTACGTAGTTCAATCAGGCCCATATTTATAATAAAATCAAGCTACATTTAAACGTGCACATTTTAAACTAACTTAAGGGTAGCCCCTAGAAACAGCCTAGCAATAGAAAATATATTCGATAGATATTATTATCAAACAGGTATAATTTTAAATACAAAATATCTTGTAAGTAAAGTATAAGGAGTTAAAGAAGCATAGAACAGTATAAATTAGTATAAGTAGAGGTTTTTAAAGTTGCATAGATTTCTATTTTGATTTATTTATGCTTTATTCAAATAATTATAGTATGTTTATGCAAATAAAATTGTTAAAAGTGATAAATACTAACATAATTAGTCAATAAAGATGTTGAAATTTTAAGCGAGTGAAAATGTCATTTGTATGACATCCATACCTCGTATTATCTTGAAATTTACTAAAACATTATTATATCAACCAAACATTATTCAAATATGAAAAATGATAACAATAGCAAAAGAAATCATTAGGAATAGATTAGGTATATCCCATTAAAATTCCTAATAGGAATTAATACCTGTTCAGACTTTAAAATTTGTATAAAATAACATTTTTTATTTGCATAGACATACTACAATTAATCAAATAAAGCACAAATAAATCAAAATAGGAATCTAAGTTTAAGAATCTCTGCTTATACTAAGTTATACCTCTTATACTTACAAAATATTTTCTATTTCAAATTATACCTGTTCTTTCTATTGTTAGACCTTTCTAGGGGCTGGTCTTAAGTTAATCTGAAATGTGCAAGTTTAAATGTAACTTCATTTTAACCTGTTACCTTAAAATTTATTAAATTTTTTACACATTTGAATTTGATTTGTCATGTAAATAGTGACACTTACTTCACATATTCCATATAAAAATTTATAAAATATTAAATCCGTTTCAATGGTCAACAAGAATTAACTCTCTTTTGGTTGATTCTATACAATCTGTCTTTAGAAGATTAAAAATATCTATGCAGAATCTGTAAAACAAAAATTAATTCTTGTTTTATATTGGTATAAACTTTACTTTTTAAGACAACTTATGAATTTACTTCCTTTATAAATATACCACAATTTGTCATACTCGAATTCTTGAAATGAAGTGATTACAGTGATTGTCCATTTCAAGAACAAAATTGTTTATGGAATGCCAATATAAATAGAAATCTTTTTCTATTTAGGAATTTTTTATGTGAATTTATCAACTTTTATTAAGAGAAGTTTCAATATAATTCCTAGTGACCAAAATTTAATAATAATAATAATATCTTTATTAATCGAAAACAAATACAAAATAAATCAGACACAGTAATAAAGAGTAACAAAAAATTCCTATTATATAAATCAATATATGTATCTTTCAATCAATCCCAGGGCGAGATTCAGAGTTGAGGATAATATCCTCATTGTGTTCTTCCATCTAAACTCTGATTGAAATTTTTAATCTATACATGGTTATGTTCGATTACTAGGACTACTGTAAATGCAAAAGATAGGATTTAAAATAAACTTTGAACTGTTCTAACGACATTTCTTTAACACATTGGCTACACTATTGTAAACATTGCTTGTTATACGAAAAACTCCCTCTAAATAAAGTAGTTTTATGTGCTGGCATTGTTAACACATTTTGTACCTAATATTAATATTGTGTACATCTGCATGATATCTGATTTTGTTGTAGAGGTATGGTACTGTTATATTTTCAAGTAATAAATAACAATAAATACATTACACCTGTTAAGAGATCTTGGAGAAAAGACAATTTATATAATATAATATTTTGTTACATAATATTAAATAAACCCCCATCGAATGTAAGTTTGAAGCTGATCTTTAACATCAAATTAGTAAATAAAAATATATTTAAAATTGTAAGTTAAAAGTGAACTGTATTTAATACATCAGATTTAACACGCAGTTGTGAATTACTTTAAATATTTTTGATATCTATGACAGATCGTTGAAAGTTAGCCGCGAATTTATATTTGACAGACTGTCCTAGATTAAATATATAAATGCAAGCTGTACAGTTAAAAAAAATGATATTGTATACCTACATAAGATAATTTTATTTATTAGTAAGATTACAAAGAACATAGGATTTTTATAAATGAATTTAATATATTAAGAAAGCATCACATTAAGAAACCCTTAAATAAACATTGATCTGAAATGAAATTATTTATTTTGCCTATGGGTGTATACTCAAACGAATTTGGTGAGCGCGACCAATCCCGAGCCGGAAAGCGCCATTCTTAGTCAAATTAGTGTTTCAGTAACAGTTTGTGTATTGCAATTGTAATAATATAAAATAAATTTGTATAAACATTGTGATATAATTAAAGTAAATAAAGGCTGCGTATTTTAAAGTACAATTTGCAGTTTTTAAATATAATTAATAAAATTTGGCAGTTGCTTTGCTTACTGTGGTCGATCAGCCATCGAATAGTGAATAACATCAATTGCTACAATTTTTGTGTTGTGTATATATTTCAATCTAAAACACTTCGTGCATTATAAAAACAATAAATAATTAAACTGGAAATCTTAAGCTGTATTGTGATACATTTTAGTAGTATTTAAAACCCAAAATTACCTCAAAAATTAACGGAATTTCGACAGAGGACTAGCACTGGAAAAACCCTTTCAGTTAATGACGCATTTGACAAAGCCGATAGAGGTATTGAATTTTTTGTGATATTTCTAAAACAGTATTGTAACAATAGTTTTTAAAATTAATGTATAACTAAGCGACAATGTTCGGGATTTTCGTGGTTTGTTCTAATTTTTAAAATAAATCAAATGTACGGAATCATTTGTTGGATATCTAGCGACATCTGCTGTGAGTGCATTGCTCTTTATAAGTACCTTGTCGTGCGTAAATGGCAAGCAGTAGCAACGACTGGTATTTTACAAAAGAGCAATTGGAAAATTCACCATCAAAACAATGTGGGGTTGAGCCATACAAAGAATTGTCCTATAGACAACAGGCCGCTAATTTTATCCAGGATATGGGACAAAAGCTTAAAGTGTATCCTTGTAATGTTGGATCATGCAATTTTATCTGTATGTATGACATGAGGCATGTTATTCATATATTAATTTGTCCGCATACCCCGTGGGCATTATTTACAAATCCAAAATTTAAATTTGAGGTTTAAATAGTTGGTTATAAATTGGTTATTTTAGGTCACAAAAAATTACGCCATTTTATTTCGTGACGTTTATTACGTCATCGCTACAATTTCCAATGAATGTGCGTCAATGTCAATTTAAATCATGTGTTTCTTGCGTCATAAATTAAAAGGGCTAAACATTTTATCTATGAATTTAAAGCCTTGTTTAAAAAGAAATTTTGTTTTCCTTTAAAAAGCTTTCTGTTTAGATTTTTCATCAAACCGGGTGGGATTCCTGGGACAAGAATTCAGTTCTTCAAGTAGCTGGTTTTGTAATTAAATTTTAACTGTAATTAATGGGACTTGTAATATTTATAATTTCAATAAAATATTTTTTTTATAGAGAAGTATTAAGTTTCATTTAAATTCATTAGATAAAACCTTCGACTGTTCAATTAGTATCTATTTAAAGTTATTGTATTGCAGTTCGTTCAGATTAACAATTAAAATTCACTGTATGATAAAAAGAAGTTAAAAAAATAATAAACATTTAACGCATATCTTAGTGTGTATTATTTAAAACATGATTTGAATTATATTATTTGAAGCAATTTCATCTTGTAACATTTAGGAACAAAAATTTTAACACATTGTTCATAATTACTGATAATATAGTCAATCGTGGTAATATTAACATTAAACACGTTTAATTTACATTCAACTCGACAGCTATAAGGAGTATTAATACATATGTATTTCAAATGTTAAATTTGCATTGGAAAAATTGTAAATCTACTACGTTTGTGTTGATGTACATGCTTATTTATTAATTTCTATTTAAGTCACTCAATTTATAGTTTAAACAATAGCAATACCCTTTTAAACTAAATTAACATATTAATTATCTGTTATAAATGGTTAAATATATGATACATACCTTTTATAATTAATAGCACTCGGTTGCATCAGAGAAGTTCTCTTTTCGATACGCACAATAACATTTGTGATTAGATAGGTGAATTTGTATACATTTTATTTTACGATTCTGTTTATAGCATTTTGATAAAATATAATTATAATTGCCTGGAACACTTTTTAATAAAGTATGACTAGGTAGTTCTTTATTTTTTTCCCCTAAATAATGTAGAAATTAGTTTACACATTCCTCAGAGTCTTGTTACACTAGATTATGTTATCACATTTATGAACAACGAACACCGTGACTGACTAATAGTGTATGTGGATATTTATTAATACTCAAGCTTATAAAAGCATAATGACCTCCATTAATTTTTATTTTAATAAATATAAAACCAGATTGTTTAAAATTAATTCTTTAAGTTTGACGAAAATATTAAAAATGCATCTTGAATTTAACACAAAATTTTAAAATATATGATACCATTTTGGTTTTATCAATCTAAACAAAAAATTTTAGTTTAAGATTTTTAAAACAATTATTTTGCTTGTAATTTAATTGAGTACTCGTTATTTAATCAAGTTCGATAAATAGTAAATCGGAATATTCATCCACAATTTATTATACGTGAATCAGTATTGTAAAAAAATTACAGATTCCGAAATCAATTTAACTATGATGTAAACCTTCATATATGCATCATGTCATACAATTTTTAGAAAAAGAACCTTAACTGAAGTTTAGATCTCAATTATGTATCAACACAGCGATCGTTTATATGCACAGATTTTATGTTTTCCATTCTTTCACACGCTTTCCTTGGAATTCGATAGCAGCAGCTGCGTTATTTCTAGCTGCAAAAGTAGAAGAACAACCTCGAAAATTAGAGCATGTAATAAGAGTTGTAACGCCTCCTAAAACTCCTCACGATGCAACCTTTGATACGACTTCTGAAAGGTACGCTCTTATTCTTTTGCAGAGTACTGGAATTAATTCGTTTCTTGTAGATATATAGCTCAAGCGCAAGATTTAGTTTTCAATGAAAATATTCTTCTACAAACATTAGGATTTGATGTTGCAATTGATCATCCACATACACACGTTGTTAGGTGCTGCCACCTAGTCAGAGCTAGCAAAGATTTGGCACAGACCTCCTATTTTATGGCTAGTAATAGGTATAAAATTTTTATATTTATTTTGGTGATGGAGTCTAATATTTGTTTACGATAATTTACTAACAAATATTTATTTTTAATATTAATCATAAAGTTTCTAAAATTAGCTATAAATTGTTGAGAATATAATGAAGCTACGATAATAAAAACAATTATGGAAGTATTTTTATTCTTAATGGTATATATTGACATTGGAACGTTTTGATTACAGATAATTTGCTTATGAAATTCTATTATTAACATAATTTATGCGCAATATTGAATAACAAACAATAAATGAAATTTTATATTAAATATTTTCTCTTACCTACTTCAAATTGTCTGCATTAGTTAATAAATGAATTTAGAAGATCCTTTAAAATTTATAAAATCTTTAATTTTAAATAGTTTATTTGTTTTTAATTGATTAATCAAAAAGTTATAAAAGCAAATTTAGATTAGGTACATAAATAATTTTCAGTTTAAAAAACTTTATACAGTATAACTGTTAAAACGAATTTGCAAATAGCAAGCTTTTCGTTAATTATAAGCGATCGTTCACTGTATCAAAACTATTAAAAATGCACGTTGACGCACTTACAAATTAAACTTGGTACAAATTTGTGTAGAATCACGTACAAATAATTTCTCTTCGGCATGCTTTGAATTGCATCAGTGACCAGATAAGTAAGCTTGTCGCTTATTTAAATGTGGAGAAGTTAATCATAAAGTTAACTTTAAATGAAAAATATATGATCTGCCAAAGGTAATCCGAGGCCAACCAAAAGTTTAGCAAAATTTCCGTAAATCGTACAATGCGAAACACACTGAAGTAAAATCCTTCACAGGGAATTTTACTTTTGCAATTCCTATTGCTTCTCCTTGCTGTACAGCACTGCAGAGATAAACAGATGCACATTCAAGTACATTGAATAAATCCCATGCTATGTGTTTCTCCACGCTTTACGGTGTTGCGCAGCAATTAAGTAAGCAGCATCTTTACTGAAGTGTTGACAATTTCGGTGATCTTAGAACACCTTCAGCAGATCTCATTTAAAAATAACTTTATGTAAGTGTGCATTTAAAAATTACGGTGCGCCATGCCAAATGAGCGATAAACTTTACATGTCTGATGGAATTCTTGACTCGTATTTTAAAAAGTCTCTATATACGTTTGCCTAAGGTTGCGGTCTGACTGATAAAGTTGAATCGTGTTGTGTCTTGTCAATTTAAGTGGTGTAGAGTAAATATTGTTTCACTACTCGCATTAAACGAGTACTATTGGGTGAAACAACCTATCACCGATTGCAAATATTATAACCTAAAAGTTGTTTTGAAAAAATATTAGACAGTAATAATGATGGACCCTCAGTTTTATATTATTTATGGAAAAAATAAGAAAAAACAACTAATTTATAGAATATAATCTCACTAAATCAAATGCGCAAACTCATAGTCATCAAACCAAGTTGAAAAACAAACAACTTGATAGAAATCGACGTGAAACAAACGATTAGTGTGTAAGCCTAAAGTAAGTATATGGGTTTGATTTTACTTGACGCGATGCAATTCAACTGTATCAGTCAGACCACAACCTTATGAAAGTAAAGTAAGTTTATTTATTTCCTTTGTTGATTAATTCTCAGTATTAGTTAGTATTTTAAAATTAAATTCGTTATAAATGTGTTTGTTAAAAGCAATCGTAAAATATACGTTATTAAATGTAACTCAGTTCGTGACTTGAGATTTTGTTCGCTATAGGCAAACATTATATCATATGTTCGCAATAACAGAGTTATATTGTATTTAAATATTGTATAAATCATTACAATTAATCTTTGGTAATGATAATTTGAACAGTCACTTATCCAACTGACCAACTGTACAGGATGTTTCAGATAATATGACATTCCTTTTATGAGCTGTAAGTAGACATTACAGACACCCCAATAAACACAATACGAATATAACAAAGTCCTTTTTTTCTAATTATGTACAACGAGCCGCCTATGGCTGCATTCAGAATAAAACTGTTAGATTATTCATAAAATTATAACTGATCTACCTAACAGTATCAATTTACAGTAACATACACTTTTATAGCTGTAGCAGGCATACTGTGATTTGTTTACTGCAACAAAGAACAGTATAAGGGGATTGCCCTTTCACACAATTGAAAAATTTAGAAATAATGTATACAATTTTTTTAACAATTTTGAAGAAGTTGTTTATTAATAAGTGATAATAATAAAAATAGAGTTTAGTCATGTATCGTTCTAAAAAAGTGTGTTTAAATGTAAAGACAGCTTAAACAATTATTTATTGACATTTTTTAATTTGACACCTAAAAATAGATTTTCATTTCTGAAATTGCGTGAAATCTTACACTTAAAATAACGATACTTTAAACATTTTGACACGTTTTAGATTATTTTAGTTGGTTTTGTAACAGTATTCAGAGGAATGGCATAATAATTTGCCCAATTCAACTTAGAATAATCAAACATTGTTTTATATGCTGTTTCAAAAGCAATTTTAAAAAAGTTGATATCTTTAAAACAATGTTATTGATCAGATTTAATGTAATTAATTACCTTACTTTTTAAAACTTTCAAAACAGTTTTGCCTAACATTTTCTTCGGATACCTAAATGGCTAATTAGATTGTCTTCAAAATTTCAACTACATTATTACAAATTCCTTTAGTATCATTTTTGTGAAATGGCCTTCGAAAACTACAAATAATTAAAAATGTTAAAGTACAGATTTATTTCTCTTAATCTAATTTTTTATTTTACAGTTTTTAAATCCTTATTAATTGAATCATACCTCTGTAAGTACTTCATTATTACAGACCTGTGCACAATTTTATTAACATAAAAGTGCCAATCAGTTAAACACAGGGCACAATTTGCGATTTAGTTTTTATTATTCAAACAACTAAACACATCTAGTAACTGATGTAAATTGGCATAATTTCGTTTATCAAGATATGGATATGACGTTTACAAAGGTGTATCATTTTACAGTCTTATTTTTATGCATCTGCTTCAAAAGTTAAAATAAACACATACAATTCTGCTCTACTACGGAAATGTTTATTTAGTAAGAAACACTTACTCGATAATATTTGCATATTTGAAAGCATGTACATAGTCGACTTGTCATTATTAAAAAAAAAGGAATTTTTAGTATTCGTATTGCTTTTAATTTTATGCTTATTGGGGTGTCTATAGGGCCTGCTTTCAACCTTTAAAAGAATTGTCATATTATCTGAAACACACTGTAATCTTGATTCTGATTAATGCATTTGCAGCCGCTCTATTGGGACTATACATTTTTCCAATGCCACACTGAAATAAATGCAGCCGGTGACTCTTATAAGCATCAGCGACCCACGTGTTGTTGATTGGCTCTTATAAGAGTCAATCCAATACTTCCAATTACATAATTTAGGCAATTTTCCTAGATAAAGCACTTAATTCATGTGAAAGGGATACTACATGACTAAGAAATATTAGAAGTTAAAAGAAAATTGTTATCATTTTTGAGAAAATGTGCAAAAAAAATAGGTGAAACAGGATAATTTGCGTTGAGCGGAAGTTCATGGCTGTTGGTTTCAGCAGGATGGTGCACATGCATTATAATTCAATAGTAGTTAAGAGTACCTATCTACTACTTTACCAGAAAAAGTTTTAAGCACATATTCTGAAATGTCCAATGTAACTTTACTAAATTTTTCCTTTAGTCATATTTTAAGAATTATGTTTATTAGTAAAACTTTGAAATGGAAGAAGGTTGGTTCTTAAAGTCTTTCAAACTGTAACGCCCGAAATGCTGAATAATATTTTAGAATGTTTTCAACATAACTCAAAAATGAAAACTCACATCAAAGATTTCCAAATCTATCTCTTGAAAGAAAGGAAGAAATATTAATATTATTTCAATCTCCTCCAGCGAGGGCAGGCTGATGTAAACGTAATGGAGATCCCTTTTCAGCCAAGAATGGGAAATAAGGTAGGTAAAGGCAACGGTGGGTTTGAAAGGAGATTCGAAGGTAGGAATGAGTGGAAATACTGTTCCATCATTGACCTCAGAGGTCTTGCCAACTTGGGAAACCACCCGAAACATGAATCCAGAATCTCCCACCACCCTAGCACAATCTATATCTTTTGCCATTTCCAATATTCCTGTACTAGTCCTCCTTATCTTAGACACGGTTATATTGCATGTATACAATAAATTTGAGAAAGATAATTACATATATATTTACACACTTTCGGAGATGAATTATATCCAAGTTTATTTGGTTCCGGTTCCTCTTTTATCTATCCACATGGAACACAATTAAAAAATTGGTGTGAGACAACACACAACTTTCTCTTACGTATATAAATGTGCAACTGATTAAAATATTATTTTATGTATATTTTGAGAACAATAATTGGAATGGTCACTCACCCAAGTTACTGGACAAGCAAAATACTGCTTAACTCCTGAGATTTTCTCTAATGACTCACTTCACTGCATTTCTTTAGGGAAACCGTTGAGTTCACGTAAAATGGTATTAAGGACATAAAAACAATAGAAAGCTTTAAAAAATTTGTTATAATCATTTTCGAGAAAATCGCAGAAAAACTTAAAAATCCCAAGAATAAAGTGGCACTTCCGGTCATTTGATTTTAACTAAATTCTCTCCATCTCATTTGTGGAAGATAAAAAACTTAAATATAATTTTTCAATTTTAATATAATATCTAATTTTTGAGATATGTTGTTTACAATTAATACTTTTTAAGTATAGCTCGTCCGTCGTAACCTGAGAAAAAGTTGCACTTCGCGCATGTAGCACGGGGGTCACGATTATGCTAAGTACATTCAGAGATAAAAGTTTCTCAGGATTACTGTCATTCTTACTCTGACATTTGTCTATTCAAATTGAACGTTTACCGGAATATTAAAGTGTCGAATTCTTATTTCGTTGCTTTATTTGCTATTTACTGTTTGTTTATTATTGTTAATTGGTTTGGAGTTGTTGATTTTTGGGAGATAGTTAACTTGTTATTTGTTTGAGTTTATCTATTTAATTAAAAAATGGCTGATAGTATAGCATTACGGTTAGGTTGTGGTAAAGGCAGTCGACAATCTCGCGAAATTGTAACGAATGTATTGAAATTTTTACGAAAGATTTCCAAAGAGGAAGTGGATATTACTAACTCCTCCGCAACAGACAAAAATTCACGTAGCAGCAGCAACCGGCATATCGAAGACTTCTGTCTACCGTATTCTTAATCAATCAAAACGTGATGGTAGTGAGGGCAATAAAATAGTGTGTTCTCCAAAATGTAAACGATAAAAAAAGTGTCTGGTAACGAGTATCGATGATGCAGATAAATATATAATTAGGAGCATTATTTCTAATTTTCATAAAACTGTAAAAATCGAGTTACCCTAAAAAAGCTATTGCAAAAGTTAAAAACAGATATAAATTTTGTAGGTGAGAAAACATCTTTATGGAAAATTCTTAAAAATTTAGTATTTAAATGGTGACTACTTGACAATAGTCATAAAATATTGCAAGAAAAACCAGAAATTACAGTACTTCGTACAAATTATTTAAAAAAAATGAAGATGTACCGCGAAAACAACGACCAATTATCTATATGGACGAAACATATATACACAGTAGCCATACAGTCTCAAAAGGCTGGTCAGACAAGTCAAAATATGGATTGTTTAGCAATATTTCTAAGGGTCAAAGATTAATAATTGGGCATGCTGGAGGTAAACACCATGGATTTATAGACAATGCCCTATTAATATTTAAATCAGGAATTAAATCTGGTGATTATCATCATGATATGAATTTTGAAAATTATTTAAAATGGATTACTGAAAAGCTGCTTCCAAATTTACCCCAAAATTCCATGCTAGT
>JAHWXV010288735.1:0-12140 GCA_024586415.1 Phrixothrix hirtus | reverse complement strand
ATATATATATATATATATATATATATACGATATAAAGTCACATCTATACCTGAAGTAAGTTTTTCCGATTAGTTTATTTCAATAGACTAACATCTAGTATAGGTTAGAAGTTTCCATTTTGATCATTTAAAACCAACATAGAGGCGAAAGAGGCGTATAAATATGAGGTGTAGGTGAAACCTATTTGACAAGACATTGCACTTGCTTTCCTCTTCAACAGTGAAGGTTCTTCCAGAATTGATCAGAATTGTACACATTTTGTAAGTTAGTTCTCTTATATCTTGCCTGGTTTGTAAGTCATCGTATTTTCCAAAATTGTTTTAGTAATAATTTTATTAATTTTTTGAGATACTATTATATGAGTAACTTTAAGCTTGTTAACCACAATTTTGAATCACTGACTCTGAAGTTGATCAAATCTATTCCTGTTAGAGGTTGTAAAGCCCATTTGCGTAGGTCGGTGTCATGAACAATGAAATTAGTATTAAATATTGGTTTGAAGTTTTCAATTGCACCGACTTTTTCTGTCTAAGCACCACCCTTATTCAAATAATAAGCCCCACGTCGAAGTTATCTCACGGACTTTGTTACTTAATCCTTAAATTTTTATTTTTCCACTTTTTCAGAATTCAGCAGCTCTTGATCTATAATCGAAACTTAAATTTTCAGCGTCTCCTGCACATTTTTTGTACGTAATTCGAGAGGAGATGATACAATATGCAGAATGTTATCTTCTATTATTTGTGGTTAACTATCCTCGTAAGCCTCCTGTAAATCTAATGGTCTCTTTTATCTGCATCTTCTTATAGAACAGTTCCGATATGCTCGCTTACTTCTATTTCCTTATGGCTTTCCGGAGTTTCTTCGATATTAATTTTTTGAAATGCAATAAGTAAAAGGTTGATAATGTCGATTGGGTTAATCTTCATTTTTATTTTTATGAGATCGTATTAGAGAGTTTTCTGTGAAATATTTTATTCAGAAAAGTTATAGTTTGTTTTTCTATCAAGTTAATTTAACCTACACATCACCCAAACTTGATGAAATGTTTTACCCAGGTTAATGAAAAAGCACTTGAACTTTATTTTAATATCTTTTACAACATACATTTTTCACCTAAATCGATTTATATTCAATAGGTTGTAAGCACGTCTGAAATTCTTACAAAATTGGTCATTCATTTGGAAACACCCGGTACATACATCCACATAGTAATAATAAAATCTAATTGGTGAATTACCAGTATCAGTTTTATGCTAAAACCACAATTGTAAATTGTATAATTACATTTTAACAACAATTATTAAAATTCAAAAATTCCAGGTTACGTTTTAGAAAACAGGAATATTTTCTTAGTAATACTTATTCAGCAATTCCCGTGAGAAGTCTAAAAATAGACGTTAACCCCTCTCGTATTCACCCTTCAAATTCAAGGAGAAATACTTTGTTTACCGGTAGTAGAGATCCAAGAGCTGCAGAGTTAAGCTGCGTTTCAGTAGTGTGTGCCCAGGCGATATTCAAAGAACGCAATTGAAGAGTTGGGCGTATGATGTATTAGGGGATCAAATTGATAGAAGTTTAGTCTATTTTCGCCCAGAGCGAATTCGTAATAAAAAGGGTAAATTTCAATTTCGTGTCGATTCGGAACCAAGGGTTTAAGTCCGACAAGGTTGTAGGTAAAATACATTAAGAAGAATATCCTAGGTGGCACGCTTGTTATTTTCTATTCCATCGGGAAGTTTCGATCTGCAGAACACCAAGTAAGTGATTTATTCGTTATTTAAACTCCACCGATCTTCACCACTCGTTAAGTTAACCCTGCTGGGAGAATTAGTGGATCACGTATAAATTCAAGACGAGTTCGCTAATATCATCAATAAAATACTAACGTTTTGAATTTGTAACTGTTTATATTATTAAGGCCATTAGGGCAAACATCTTTTGTTCATTTTAGACTACTTTAATTATTAGTGACGCAAGGATCCCTTGATTTAGAAATAGAAAATTATTGTTCCATTATTCCCTTCCGGGGAAACATAAATTGTTAATTGTAATTCACATTCTTTACTTTTCATTATAGTTGATCTTTAAGTACAGATCTTATTTCTTTATATGTAGACCTGAAGTTGTAATAACCCATCCTTCCTTTCAGGAACTAGTTAATTTTTAAGTGAATAACCAGTTTAGATAGTCCGTCAGAATTTTACCTGATCGAAGAGGGAATCCAGCGACGTGCATAAAAAACTACCTTACTGTAAGTACGTATTAATACAATCCCTGATCTGAAGGTTTGGAGATCAGTTTCTTTGTTTTGGTCGCCTCTATAACAACAGAATTTTGGACTATTATCTTTCCGTTATTGTTAAAAACAAAGTGGCGCACTTATTTACGACTATTTCCCGAATTTTTGGACTCCTACTTCTAATCCCAGAATGTTAGCTTAATTTAAATTATCACAATTGTAGAACCTACCCCAATCTCCACTGTGGTGGCCGGAGCAAACCAGCTAATTCAGGGGAATTACTAATTTTAATGACCTCAGGGGCGTAGGACTCTTTAAGGGACGTTATAGGGTTTACACTTTTCTTAAAGACACTTTGTACCCTTAAAGCATGTTGCCAGTGTTGAAAATAATTAACCTTTGCTTCATTCAAGTAGGTTTCCAAACGGCCAACTTCGGGGGCGGTTTTACCTCCTTTACCAAATCACAGCCAATATAAAAAACGCGTCCCTTAGATTTTAGTTGCCTACGTGTGTCTAAATTTCATCATAATCGGGGGAGGGGGGCACCATAGATGCTTTTCTTGTTAGCAAGTTTTATAAGTTGAACTTAAAATGAAAATATTCCAAATGTCTTCTCCAATTTTGGTAATATTTGGATATGTTGTAGACAATCCAAATTCAAATCGTGTATCTTTTTGTATCGGCAGTAATACGGTTTTAAAGGATCAAAATTACCCATAGAGCATAATTGTAGTTTCACATGCAAAGAGTAATGGAATAAACGAAAGCACACTTTTTTGGTTACTCATATTTTGCTTTGAGGATGAAAACCGCCCTAAACCGCCTTTTAGATTTTAATTGTCTAACATGTCCAAATTTTATCAAAATTTAAGGGGCACACTTGTGAGCCTTCTTTATTAGACACAAATTAAACAGGAAAAGGAATATAAATAATTTTATTCATACATAGTTTAAATTTCATATTCTACAAGCTTCATGAAAAGTTTCTGTAGGTTTTTGAGTTCAGTTTACGAGTATATCCAACCTGCGCCGATATAAATTGTAGAGAAATAAATATTGTCAGCCAAGAATGGAAAGTAAGGATAGGTAAATGCAAGGATGGATTTGGGTGGAGATGCGCAGGTAGGAGTGAGTGGAAATACTGCCTCGGCATTTATCTCTCTGTTGATTTAAGAAACTACTCAAAATCTGAATCAGAGTGGATGGTTCCCGGAATCGAACCCAAGACCTCCCGACTGCTAGATCGTTGTATTAACCACTACACCATCCCAGCTCGGTAGAGAGAGTCTTGGAGACATGGCGTCCCTTTTATAGTAGCCAAATAACAATTTTAGCAGGGTAAAGCAAATGCGCATAAATGCTCTACTCTATTTCATTGACCACTAGATTTTAATAGAATTAATCCATTTCAATGCAAAACTGAAAGGTGCCCAAAGATGCTGACCTTCAAATTTTAATATAGCAACTACAGCGACGTCACATTGTTGGAAATGTCCGTACGTAGATACATTTAAATATTAAAACTTGTAGTTTTATAGCATTTTAGGAATATAAATGCTTAGCAGTTGTGTAATAATAAAAGGAATACGGTTAATTTTTGAAATACTTTTTAAATAGCCAATCCTTGTTATCTAAGTTTAAAGTTGTAAAGAAACATCATAACACCGTCAAGAAATGTCGTCAATACATAAATGGTACTAAACTCTATATTAGGACGTTTGTAAGTACCCGCCGCCCGCATATGAAGTACCTAGATATCTCAACAGGTGATTGTGGAAGATATTCGGACGAAGTATACCTAATATTAGTACTTAAAGCAAACAAGTAGACCTAAAGTTACCTGTTTCTCAGAAGTGCATTTATACTGCTCAACAACAAACCACTGATTACTCTTGAAGCACATACACGTGGTAAAAGGAAACATTGTCAATCTTAGCCACTCCGAATAGAAATCACAACCGAACACCTGTGAACAGCAAAAGCTTCAATTCAAACCCTTCAGTTTCAAATAACACACTCGTATACAAACATCTATTTCGTATTCACGTAGTCACGTTGTTTGTGGGGTCGAGGCGCCAGGACAACATCGTGCCCCACTCTGGGTTTATGGAAACAGGACATAAAAATCGATACAGACTTCCTTCGAATTGGGAAAGTTAAGCGATTCATTCTTTGACCCCTTTAAGCTTAATATAATTCAAAAATGTAAATTTAGCTATTCATGCTTCCAGATTTGGTCAAAATTTTAATTAACCAAATGCGTCCTTGAGTAATATTAAATGGCGAGGCGCTTTGTATTGATTTACCCACATTTAATTTTATAGTGTCACATACGCAAAATCCATTATATCTCTACCACAAAGTTTTATCTCTTTCTATTTCATTAACTACCCTAGGATTTATAAGATTTCGCAAAAATGTATAGCTCTGTCGTCGCTTACGATGATTGATCTTTGTCATAGGATTAAATTTCCAAGCTAGTATTTGCATTAAGTTTTGGATCTTCTTTTTGATTCGTTTAATACAATAAAAACGAGAAAAGCGGTTAGATTTGGAAAATTTTAATACAATCGCCAAAATAATTACAAAAGACCACACGCTAAGTTTCTTAAAGTTTAATGGAACAATAACAAAGCTCTTTTTAAAAGTATTCATAAAATTGAATTGCACTGAAACAAGATATGAAACTTAATATCTCAAAACACAAAAAAGAGCTTCCAAATTTTATCAACTATTATTACGAATATATCAATAATTAACGGTAGTAAATTAAATTCGAGTTGATTGAGATGTCACTAACACACCTGAAAGTCGCAAGAGCAAAATGATTTATGAAAAACGGTCTCGATATGTAGTTAAATTTTTGCGTCTGGCTAATTATAATCAGTAAATATTGTTCTACATAAATGGTGGGAATTTGAAAAGTATTGTTACCCAACATGAATTAACAAAATAAATGGCAGTGATAAATTTAATCAAATACTGCAAGATTAAATTTATCCAAATATTACTGCACTTAAAAATCTTTATTTATATTCACTAAAATTACAAATATTTATTTACACGTATTTATGTTACGTTACAGTACACTAATAATAAACGTTGTTTATTGTTTAAAACAGCTACTTAACAAGACGAGATTCCACGTAAAACTAAACTAAAGGAATTTAATCTGCTATTTATAAAGAACAAAGGAGTCTAGAGCAATCTACGATACATTAGTAAGGAATAAAATTAGGCATAATGCTGATGTGATAAATTCCAATGCTATGACTCATTACTGTAAACTTGAATTTATTTTGATACCAGTTACAATAATGAGTCATTCATGATTAGATTATTTATTTTAGTTATATAGATCATTTTGGATTGTTCTGGAATGCTCTATAGAATTCTTATTATTTTTAATTTGTTACAATTCCCTCTTCTGAAGACTTTGATGTTTGATTGTGAATGACGGAATCTGCATTGCGATCCATACTTGCAGCCCCATTTCTTGAAAAAGTGGCAATCCACAGGTTTCGTCAACTACACACCAGGATCTTGATACCGGTGTCTCGAAACAATGCCTCTAACATATTGCGTACCACACGCCAGCTAAGCTAGACTAGATCGCAACCGAGCTTAGGATGGCTAATTTTCTACCATCTCTGGTATAAATTTGTTTCGTTAGATCGTGGACTCGGAAGAGACAAGGCTTTCGTTAAGAAGTAGTAAATGCTTCTAGATCTTCGGCGATGACGGCGCAATAGGTGACAGACCTTCCCAGTTTCTGACCCTTTGTCACAGGCTAAACTGACAATAACGCATGTGGCAGAAATCACGAATGTTTAACCACGGTCGACAAAGCTACAGTGGAGCGAGGTGTGGTTCGTCGATACTCGCGAGGCTAAACACTATAGAGTCAAGACAAAATCGATAAAAGGTGAGCGCCACTGTTCTCAAGGCGATTTGTTAAACACCCTGTATATGACGATGTTGGTGATCTACCTAAAAAGTGGATACATGCATTCTAAGGTACTGCAGATACGGGAACAAAACTCAAAGAAAGATACTAATCCTAATGGTGCTCACTATTTATGACGGTTTCTGTATATAAAAAAAATCAATGCAAAATGCTAACGAAAGCTTTAAATATTATTTATGTTACTTGCCAAATTTAGGGCGTGATTTGCGTTAAATAAAATAACTAAGGGCAGGTTTTCAGAACTTCCCACCCTGTATATTGTTAATTTATCTAATTGAACTTTAGATTTTTAGGAAAGTGTTATATTTCCCATGAAATAAATGCTTTATGACTGTCGTTACTAAAAAGTATTAATTGCTGTCTAACTTATTGTACGCATACTGTATAAATACGATTACAAGTAAGGTTTTACGTTGGTGAAACAATAACTAAAATTTAGCACAACAATACCTTTATATAATTAAGTTTGCATGAGAAACACACATCTAATCATAAATTCAACAATCGTTTACGAAATTAAATAGGACTTAAATTTTAGGAACAAAGAAACATTGACTAGCGGAATCTAGATTCGAAATTGTTTATTTACAAAATCCAGATTGTTAGTACAACTGGAAGTAATTGATTAACGGTGACTAAAAATAAACGGACCTCAGATTTCGCTAATGACACTTAACAATATTTAAAAGAAAATGCATAAGCAAAAATATTTTTAGGTGGGTACCCAATTATCAAAAGTTCCATTAAACAATTTAAATTACTATAATACAGTTATAAAATTTACAGAAAATTAGCTTGCAACAATTTACACGTATATGAATAACTTAATAATCAAAAATGTCTATTTAACCAGTAATTATTAATAGGTCATAATTCATTCGGTTCAATTCTTTCAAAATAAATAGAAGCAATAATGTTCTTTTTATTACGTTGTGAAAATTTGCAAACTAAAACGGCCTTGTAGTTCTTGATGAACTACTTTAAAAATCAAAAGGTGACGGATCTCCTAATACAGATAAAAATACGTGGAGAGCACTTACTATTTTTGATGATTCTAACGTTGTTTAAACTTAAGAAAAAGCTGCCCTTGTGTACTAATTATGTGAAGACTCCTCTCGGGTGGAACTAAACGGAACGGTACCTGCCTAAATCTTTCCAAATTTCGAATAGCAAATTATTTCTGGAAACCCCAACTTCGACACCAATGGCCTAGTGGTTTAATAACTTTGACAAAGACAGTTTCAACATCTAAAAATTAAAGACACAAGGCACTACTTAAGATAACTTTTCTCTCCGTGAACTGTGTCGCTTCATAACGTATCAATAACTAACTTTTCATTTTCCCCTCTGAGAATCTTAAAACTGCGTATTTTTCAACCTTCGCGTTGGCGTCGGATATCTTGGAACGTTTTGCCATCATCTTGATGCACAAATAATTTTTAAACAAGGTTCTCGCATTCTTATATACATTACTTATTTGGGATTTTGGTTGTATAATTTTCGCATAGATATTTAAGTATACGGGTCACCTTGATGCGTGTTCTAATGATCCCTGATTGTTTATCCAGGCCTAAACGCTGAGGTCACCGTCTGTGGGAATACAAAATAATTGAATTCGTTTTAATATGACGAATATTTACTATGTAATTTTGCAATGAATAATTTTATATATAATACGAGGTGGATCTAAATAACTTTCTATTTTAACCTATTTACTTCTTAGGAAAATGATTTCTTACTGAATTTAAAAGGAATCCTACTCTAATTAAATTTATTAAATACATTAATACATTGTTATAATTATAATACATTATTATTACTTAAAGGTTTACAAAACGCAGCAAGGGCTGACACCTTGCTGTTTTTAATTTTGTTACATTACGACGTTTAACATCTCTCTCGCTCACTACACTCACTACAGTTTTGTTATGGAGTAAAACTTTAAAACTTTAGTTAAACATTATCATATGTTTCTAAAATCAAAACTTTTACAAAGGTTAATTTATTATTATACCACAAATCACAGTGGAACAAATTATTACATATTAATTGATAATGTGGGGATTTTTTTAAATTATAAATTACAGCTAACCTTATAGTTATTGCTGAATCTAACCAATTCAATAATAATGTGTTACCACTCACGTTATTTTCTGTTATGAAAATCTTTCAGCCACAAAACACACAATCAAACAAAGTAGTACACAAAAAAATAATAGTTAACAGTGCTACCTAACCATAACCAAAATAAAGTTAAATAGAGCCTTTTTTTGGAAAAAAAGAGAAAATATCCAACTTTGGAGAACTGCCGAAATTTACACAAACTTCAACTGCATGATGCAATCAAAGTAAATTGTAAGCGCGTCTTAAATTTTGACAAATAATGTTGTTATTTAGAAACACCCAGTATATAGAACTATATGCTTATTGCCGAACATAATGGGTAACATCTCGTTAACATCTCTATGATTAGAACAGCAAGCTTAAATTTTCAAAATCATAATTAATTCAGTTAAAAATAGCATTTCAAGTTCCTTCTTTGTTATAAACTTAACAGTATTTGGGATTCCCAGATAATGCTAAGTAACAAGGGTATTTCATAAAACCTCTACGTCAACAAAGGCGTAGTCAGGCAGCAATCGTTTGAGACACGATTAATTTTCTAGAAATAGTTGTTAACGACCTCCATCTTTCCCCCGGATTCCATAAGAAGTGTATCTAACAGTCTGTCGAGGCTAGAGGTTTCAAAAGTAAGCAACCTTTCGTTGGGCGTAACGCTGAGTGCACATGAACTCTAACGTAACGGAACGATGTCAGGGTTCATTTAAGTTTTAAACAAACGAGCTACCCAAATTAAGTTTTAGTTGGCATGTTAACGCCGTAGGCGGATAGTAATTGGGTCGATCATGGATTTCCTGGTCAACGGTTGAGGATCTAACTAGTTAGTACAATCAAGGTACGAAATCATATTGAACCAAGGGCGATACCGTTTCCTGCTTGGGAAGTCACGAAGTCCTCCGACTACAAGTAAGTGACGTTCGTC
The DNA here is from genome assembly GCA_024586415.1 of Phrixothrix hirtus. NCBI lineage: Eukaryota > Metazoa > Arthropoda > Insecta > Coleoptera > Phengodidae > Phrixothrix > Phrixothrix hirtus. The sequence continues at coordinate 2,886 of JAHWXV010288735.1, read as the reverse complement.
TAATTTATCGCTAACAACACATAACCCTCGAGGCTTTTCTTTGGGGTTCAACAACCTCCCCCCCCTTATTTTGATAAACTCTGTTGGAGCACATATTGCAGTCAAGTTGAAAGATAGACAGTTGCGATAATTTATTCTGTGAACAACATACCGAAATTATTGCATTTAGTATTAGGATAAATATTAGAAACTCAGGGATCCTCTAATTTAGTTATAATTAACCAGATTTTTTTAAATATCATTACATTTTTCTAATTGTACATTTTACCAAGTATCCATTATAGTGACTTATCCAACTTAGACTTTATTATTCCATAGCTTCAGGAATTTTAGCATAAGTAACCATTCTTTCTTTCAGGGAATTGTTAGAAATAAGTAAGGTAAATATCGTAATTGTAAGTCTCGATTGATCTGATCGCAGTATAAACCCAGTGGCGTACGCACCTCCGCCTACATAGTAAGTATACCGCTGTGGTCTCGAATTTTAGGCTTTAAAAAAGGACTCTTTGTCCTCTGCTTCCCTCAATATATAACCTGACGTCTTTATAACAAAGTGGTGCCCTTGAGCAGGACTTTCTCCTATTGTTATCACTGCAAGACACTCCTGAACATAGCCCTATTAATAGCTAACTTGGTACTCCCACCTCCACCGTCGGCCGGTGCAACCTCACTAGTTTAGTAAATAACGCCATATGCACCTTTAAGGTCGCAAAACGTCTCTTCATTCGTTATAAAATATCTTGGAGTGCATTTGTTAATTCTGTATTGTTGCAGAAACCTTAATGACCCACTTTTATTAATTTTTAGTTTTGCATCAACAAAAATTAAACATTTAGTTTTAAACACGTCTAATTACGCAAAAGACCATAGCAAGATTTTTATGAAAAATATATTCAAAGCGCGTCGAATGCAATTATTTTGCATTAAAATGGCAAGGTTAACTCATAGCCAGGAAAGAAGTAATTCGCAATCTACGTATATATTTACTTACATAAGTCACACAAATACTAAATCAAAATCATTGAACTGTATTTGTTCCATGTATGACGTTTTAAAATCAAATGTGAATATATTTCAGGAATGTTTGTCAATTCTTGCAAATTATAAAAAGAACAGTACAACGAGAACTGCAAAACGTATAGCTTATTTTTAGAAATTGCCCAAAAAGTGACCAGCTTGGTGGATAGTTTCGGGATTTTGACGAATTATTTATGCATAATTACGTATACGTTGTAAATTATTCTGGGATGTCTTCAGGCACGGCATAAATAAAAATAAAATAAATAAATATCACAAGAATTTAAATCCGATGATCGGGGTGGGCATTTGTCCGAACCGTTCCTCGTAATCCATGTATCCTGAAAGTATCCATTCAACCAATCGACAACAGGACTTGTAGGTGGTGTGCCGTCGTGCAAAAAACGTATACGATTGCGATAATCAATCGATTGACAGATCGTCATACACTTCAATTACCATTCAATCAGGGAAGTAACACCCATGGTTCAATTAAACGTTCGCCTAAAAGGCTAGCAAAATATTTGTCGAGAAATGGCGTTGATGGTGATCTTGCCTAATTTCAGGTGGGTTTGCGTCCAATCGTGTGAATTTCTGAAATTCGCCGCTTCGTTACAAGATAACAATAAATTTAGTAAGTTTCATATAACTTCGATTTGATGCAACAACCACTGACAAAGTTCAACTTCACGTGTGACATACCTAGTCGGTAAGGCTTGCCCGCTTTGTACATTTTACGGATACAAACCACGGTCTTGCAATGTTCTACAAACCACGTACTTGACGCTTCGAAATGTAACCCTAGTACGCTAATGCTTACATCAAGATTTTTAACCACACTGTCTAAAATTAGAGATTATAATTTTAAAACACGGTCTCCCTCGTAGGTCCTCGAACATGTATTTACGGTGTCAATCACTCGTGTTTGCACAACTTGCATAATTCACTTGAACCTTGCATGATGTGGAAGCTGCAGTTTGGATAGCACTACGTATACAACTAACGAAATGCTTGGACATTCCCGCCGAATTCGCCATAAATTAGAACATGTCTATCAATTCGGCGTTTTTGAAAAATGACTGGGAATTTTTATCCTGATTTAGAAAAACGCTAGCACTTATGGTTAAATTTTGTGACACTACTTAAACTTATATGTATATTACAAATAAACCTGGACAGCTGATTCTTTAGATGATTTTCAAAAAAAAATTTTGCAAGTAGAGCGCTTCATTTGGAATAAAAATACAACGGAAATTAAATATTTGTTTTGTATCGAGTCGATATATCACAACAATTGTTGTGAATATGTGTTCCTGGCTGTTAGATACCCTTCTATTCGTCACCTTATCGACTGACGAACACGTTTGAAAATACTGATGTTAGTACGAATTATGTTGCACGATTAGACTATCCTATTCTCTAGATCTTAAGAATTCTCAATGGGATTATTGAGAAAGTAAATAGCGAACATGAAAAATTGTAGGTATTGGAGTCGGGAGACCAAGTTGCCCGCTGATTAAATACTCCCTGACCAATCCAACGTCTTGGATAAGTCGCACCCATAAATAAACGGATATTTCAAGCGAAACAGGTAGAAACCCCATCGCGCGTAAACCACATGTGTTGTCACAAGATGAAATCGCAATAACGCATGTGGCAGAAACACCAGTGTTTTAGCAACGGCCAGCAAAGCTACAGTGGAGCGAGGCGTGGTTCTCCTATACTTCGAAGCTAAACACTGTCGGGAAAATAGGTCTAAATCGGTAAATTGTTTTCAAGACCACTGCAGGCAGGTAATGTTTGAAGAACACCCTGTATATGTCAAGATCTAATTGATCTTACCTTATAAACGGAAAACAGACGCTACGG